>JAJEJO010003201.1:0-24688 GCA_020662805.1 Glaucomys volans | reverse complement strand
TCACACATGGTAAGAAGGAAACGGTGCTGACAATCAGAGCAATGTAGCTTCAAAGACATAGACCCTTCTCAGGTGTACTGCTAATCTGTCTAGGTTTTACAGATTTGTGTTTTTTAATACCATTTCTAGTATAACCTTCCCCAATATCTGAGGACAAAGTACAAGGATACAAAAGGCATTATGAAAAAAATTCAAGTCAGCTGTCTGGAGGTAAGGTTGATGAGATAGGGTAGTATTGGTGGAAAATCTTCATATCCAGCAACAGTGTTCCACAAGTGAGGGAGCCAAGATAAAAACGATTCCTCTATTTTTTTTTTTTTTACATTTCTGAAAAGGAATGATTAATGAATTAGGAAAAAAATAAGAATAATGGAGGATGGGAATCAGCTTCTTGGAGCCCTGGAGGGGTCCCGGGGACCCAAGGCTGACCATCCTGCAGGCCACTGACGGAGAGGAGCCTTATCACCTGCAGTGGAATGCTGACTGATTCTGACCTTGGTCTGTACCTGACTATTTGAGTTGTTGTTCATGCTGATCTCTCAGGATCCCAGGGAACTCAAAAACATCACTCAAGGCTGATCCAGCCATAGACACTTGATCCACACAATACTCATCAAAGTCCTTGCATGTGCACTGGCCAGGGAGGAGCATGTGAGGTGGAGCCTGATCTCCTAGGCAGATGGGCTCCCTGGAGATGGGAACTCTGCACTCAGGGCTGGAGCAAACCCAGTTTTCCAGTGGGCTGTTTCCATGGAGCAATGCTTTGAGCTTCTGAGCTACAGCCAGCAGTGTGAAAGCAGGGTTTTCTAGAGCAGAGTTTGGATTTACACTGATCCTGGCAGGCAACAGCATCCCATCTGCTTTGAGCATATTCCTGAGCATGCTCAGAGTCATGTCCACCACACACCACAGTACTACTCCCTGGAAGGGGCACAAAGTTGCTGAGTCCTAGAGAAATGACCTGACTCCTCTGCTAAGAGTTTCTATAAATTTATACACCTGCACCCTCTGAAATGCAGAGGTACACAGAGGTAAAATACATATTTATCAGAATGAATTTTAGTAACTTTTCTTTTGACTGAGAAAACGTATTATTGTCAAAATGTATTAAACTCTTTCCGTAGCTCAGCATGGTTGCTCACATATCGTGTAAGTTTTAAATATGTTACTGCTTTCTCTTTTTCTACAGTTGAACCTATTGTCATTTTATGGAGGAGGACTGGAAATAATAGCATAAATCACAAAATTATTATATTAAAAGTTTATATAACTGGTCTTCATAAGGTGATGTTAATGTAATCAGTGGAACTTGTAAAGCCCAGATACAAAGAGCTTTATCTAATTATGAACTTGAATGACTGAAATGAGGATAATGATTAAACACATGTTTGTTATTGCCCTGAGTATAACTGACTTACATTTATCCCCCCACAACTTTTTTAGCCTGCTTGTTCCTGAGACTGTAGATGAGAGGATTCAAGAAGGGAGGAATCGTGGTGTAAAAGGCAGAGAGAACCATGTCTTGGAGTGTGTCAAAATTGCTAAAGGCCTCAGGTATACACGTATGATGGAGTTGAGGAAGCTGGACACCCTGAGGATGTGAGGAGTGCAAGTGGATAAGGCCTTCCTTGGATCAGTGTTGGGAATATTCAGCATGGTTGAACATATTATGGACCACGTTTCACTGACAGAAGGACAGCAAGAATGTTTCCAGTGTGCACACCCGCATACACCAGATCACTGAGCAGGGAAGGAAGGGTCATGCCAACACAAAAATGAGGGTTCATGATGATGGAGTACTGGAGGGGCTGGCAGATGGCCACATAGCAGTCCCAAGATGGAGAGAAACAACATCTGACATATGCACAAATAGGACCAAGAAGATCTGGGTTGCATAGTCAACCATTGAAATAGCCCTGTTGCAGTGAGAGGGTGGACACAGGCATGGAGGACAGTGATGGGAATAATGCACATGTCCAAGATGGACAGGTTCCCGAGGAGGAAGGACACAGGTGTGCACAGGTTCTTGTCAGTAGTGGTGACAGAGATGATGTGATGGTTCCCTAATAAAGTATCCAGGTGTTCCTGTGAGAATACTGTGAAATATAGGAAACTCATATTTCAACCATCAGGAGAGCCCAGAAGAAGAAATCCAGTTACCCTGGTGGAGTTGGCCATTAACTGGAAATTCTGGTTAACTGGAAAGATAAAGTGAGAAGAGAGAGAAAGCAGAACATGATTAATGAAAATAGAATCCCCCAAGTTCAGGGGTGGGTGGCAAGACTCAGGTAGGTTGGTGTTAATTTCATAGTCAGTGTGAATTTCAAGGAGTCCTACTGGGTCTACCTGCAATCCGTTTCTCCCCATCGCTCATTCCTCCCTGACACAAACCAGACTTTCCACCTGAAGGACCCTCTTGTTCACTGCCGACTTTTTTACTGTGATCTGATGTTTTAATTTTCCCCATTTTTATGAAATGAGCTTTAAAGGAGAATCAGCTGCTCCCTTTTTTTTGTAATCTTATCCATAATCTCCACTTTTTCTTCCAATTTTGCTGAGTATTAGAAATTAACAAGTTATACTACCTTTCAGTTAATCAGTATATATTCATCACCCCATGTCATTGGTGCAAGCTACTTGATTTTGGTCCATGTATCATTCATCATTTTATCTTTGAGCAGCAAGTGCATGACCTCCTGCACAATGGCGAATGAGCAAATGCCTGGTGGCATTGTTGACTGATGACTCACCTGGATGGATGTTCTCTCCTCTACTTACTGACAGACGAAGAGCTCTCAAGCTGGCTCTGCCCCTCCTACACTGCTATAACCAACACCTTGCAGGTTGGGGTGAAGTCATGCAAGCCCAGCACCCAGTGCACTTGCAAGGTAAGATCTCTATACAGCAGTGCATACTCAACAAATATTACTGATACCACAAGTATGGCTGGTTGTCTAGGAAGATAAAGAGATGGTGACATTTTGAAAAGAAGAAAAGTATTGATTTTTAAAGTAATTTGATTACCATTAGAGTACAAAACAATAATACATTATCTGAGTGTACATATATATGACAAATTCAGAAGGTGAGGAGACAAATCCATATTAAACTCCTTGAAGCTAGCTATTCACCTTTCCTACTGGCCTCCAGGCACTACACAGGTTATTGCAGATCAACCCCAGGCATTTGTGACAAATATAAGATGGAAAATTAAATATGTGTTTAGGATCTGAAACTTGGCATAGAACTACAGAGACATGTTCTTGAATTCTATTTTTTCCTACTAAACCATGTACTGTTTTAGTGTCTCCAATATAATAAATTCTCCAGTAAGTAATTTGAATCATATCATCATAATCAATGCCCTTATTTACTTATGGGGTTTTACCAGAATTCAAAAAATTCTTCTCTAAATTTGACTTGTTTTCTTATGGATTAGTCTCATAGGAATTTCAGATTATGGGTGTGAAACAATAAATATATGAATCATCACCTAACTCTCAAAGGCACTCAGAGTATTCTTGCAGATCTACAAAATATGATTACTTTATGAACCTTGGTTTTTTAAAATGAGAAATAAGATCTAGTTTCTCTAGTTTGACCTCAATAATTTTGGTGTGTTCAGAACTATAATGCCCTTTAAGGGGAAAAATCCATATTGAAAATTCCTCCAGAAAAAAAACAGAAGATTGGAAAATAAATACAATAAAGCTTAGGTAGCATGAGGCTCAGGAAAAGAAGCAGGAGAAGTTCACACATGTTTAATACTAGAAGTATGAAGAGGGACTGCTCCAAGTGCTTTCCTCTTTAAGGGTGACAGCTGGGAGTTTCCTCTGGTCCTTCTCTTAATAGAGCTTAACATAAGGAAATATATGGGAAACAGATTGCACTTAAAAATCAAAAGGACTGCTTGGATGTTAAGACTCAGGTATTAACTATTTTCTAAATCACATTTTTTCCTATTAGTGATTATAGCTAAGTGCTATAGGTCAGTCATTGAGGAATGCTGAGCAGTATGTTTTTACATCCTGACCTTCATAACGTTCTTCCAAAGGCTGAGCAACTCTAGTTTTCATTTTTTTTTCCCCAGGGAACCTATATCCTCATCACACTTGACATAACTTTAAAATGAAGCATGAAAAATTATTGGAAAGGGAAACATAATTTTGATCAAAACAAAATGTGAAATTGATGAATTCAAAATGCTTCAATGAAAATTGTATGAAATATTAGAAGGTTTACTTTCAAAGCTACTGAAAAATAAGAATATATGTCATTTACTAAATGAATTCTTATCTACCAACCTGTAATCTTCCAGCTATTTGGTAATTTATCCTTCTTGCCTTAATATGAATGTATTTCTTTGTTATCTCTTGAATCTGTGCAGATAATTCTGTGCATTTTATAAGCATGTGGTCAGTGAAAGTAATTTGGAAAGAAGAATGTTAAACCATAAGAAGCAGTACAAAGAATGACCACATGAGGTACTTGCAAGCACTGCAGATGTCCATGACACTCCAGGTGCATTAAGGTTGAACCACGAGGAGTCACAGCAAATACTACAGTGTTTACAAGATTTCTCTCAGTCTGTTATTCTTTGCAGAATTGACCATTTGATTCTTGGGCTAGCTGAATCTCTGGATGAGATTGCAAATTGTTGAGTAAAATAAAAAGGAGGCTTCAGATGCATTTGAACTCTAATTGCCAGTGAGTAGTCACTCCTGAGTGTTGCCAATTCTCAAGTAGGAGCAGAACTGAGTCTCTCCTTGCCTTCTCCCATGAACTATTTCTGCCACCAGGATGGAAACTGTCCAGCCAGCACAGTGCCATGTGGGATGTGGGGAGATCATCTGTCTCTGCTTTATGTGAACCTGGTGATTTGCCAGGGAGCAAGGCCCTGGTGAGTCAGAGCTCAACCTGCAGAGACAGCAGGAGGGTGAGCACGGCCCTAGGCAGCAACATCTCCAGAGCCCAGGAGAGAGGACCTGGCCACATGCCAGTGTGGACAGTGGATGACACAGTGGAACTGCTCTGCTGGGCATCACCCTAAGCCATTACTGATAAATGAGTAGCACTGAGGAGAGGCTGATGGTGCTCACTGTGTGTTTTCATCTCCACTCCTTCACCGCAGTGTGAGTCAGGGGTGTTCATGGGGATCAGCAAACACTGAGGCTGGTGAGCAACTGTCACTCACTAACCTGTAAGTGGGAAACATCTGACACTGTTTTCAGTTTGGCAGCAAAATTTCTTATCATTGATAAAATCCACATGACAAAAAATTAACCTTTAAAATAGCTTTTGGTTATCAATTCAGTGTTTTTACCACATTTCAAAATTGTACAACTTCAGCTTCATCTCATTTCTAAATATTTTTATTATTTCCAATGAACCATCTCATCTGTTACACTGTCCCTATTATCCCTACTTGCTTTCACTGGAAAACACTAAGAATATTCTGTATCTTTGAATTCACATATTTGTGAATTTACATATAAATAGAATCATTCAACGTATGTTACCCTCTGACTTGTCTTAGCCAATTTTTTTAATTAATTGACCTTGTAGCAATGTATAATTAGTTCATTCCTTAAGGGTGAATGACATTCCATTATATGTATATGCCAGTAAAATTTTAATCAACATATCCATTTATGGACATATTTTCATCATTCTGTTAATACAATGTGAATGGTTCATTGCTTATCATATGTTTTGCCATCTTTGACATCTCTGGTATATGCTCTACACTGCATGATCATGTTTAATAATTGTGTCAGTCAGCTTACATTGCTATGACAAAAATACCTGCTTAAAACAAAAAAAATGATAAAACAACAAGCAAAAAAACAACTCAGATGAGAGCCAACACAATTTGGCTTATGGGTTCAGAGTTTTAGTTTGTCATCTGTCAATTCCATGACTTTGTGCCCACACTGTGTGCACATTGAGGAACGACACAGCAGAGCAAAACTGCTCAGGATGCGGCTGCCAGGAAGCGAAGATAGGGAAGTGGGAAGAGGGTGCAAGGAAAATGAATGCTTCCAGGGCTTAACCCCAGTGGCCACCTCCTCCATAATGCACCCACATGGCTGAAGTTATCAATTTGTCAATTCATTCATTCAGGCTTGGATGGGCTGATTAATTTGTAGCATTCACAATTCAATCATTTTACTTTTGAAAATCTTGCCTCAACACAGGAACATTGGGAGACACCTCACATACCATCCATAACTTTTCCACACTGGATCCCCAAACTGCAAGTCCATTTCACAATGCATAAAGAATTCTGTGCATCTCCAAGGGTCCCATAGTTTTAACAATTTCACTATTTCCCCAAATTGCAAGTTCAAAATCTCAGCATTTTTCTGTTCTGGATCCTTGAGAATGGAATGTGTGTGATCTTTCAAATTCTTACATGCATTCAGCCTCTTTCCTATTTTGTGTTTCAAATGCTTTGCATTTCTTTAGGGGTTGCAATCTCATTACAAGCACACCTTTGGTGGCCAAAGGTTTTTAAATGATTCCTTTAAAACTCTGATCAAATCTGCTTTTAACTCTATTAATATAAAGCACTGCTTTCTTTTTAAAATTTTGTATTTATTCTAATTTGTTATACATGACAGTAAAATGCATTTATGAATTTCAATAAATCTGACAGAAATGGAGTATAATTTCTTATGTTTCTGATTGTACATACTGTAGGATCACATTGGTCATGGAGTCACATATTTATATGAGGTAATAATGTCTGCTTCACTCTACTCTCCTTCCTACCCCAATGACTTTCCCCCTCCCTTTCTTAAAATTCTCTCTGTCTATGGTATTGATATGAATATTCTAAAGCCTTTATGAAGTATAGAAAATTCTGATGGGTCTTGTATAATATTTTCAGTCATGAACATTACCTTAACATGCTATATAGATTAAGTTACTACATTGTTTTTTAAGTTGTTAAACTCTCCTCAAAATTCTAACTATGGGCTGCTCTAAGTCTTTTTCTTCTGAAGTTTTTGTTCTATAAAGAAATGACAAACAAAACCATGAAAAAGACTCTAACAAGCACTATTAAATGTAGTTTCCTTATAAGGTTAGACCTAATATTTTATAAAAATCTCCTTTCCAATATATATCTTTGACATAACTGATATTAATTACTATAAAAATCTCTTTCTTGGTTCAAACTATTACACAGAGTAAATGTTTTTGCTAGATTCTGCAGAAATTCAATACCACACCTATGAAACTACAGGGTTTCATTGGACACAAGTTGTGGGACATCATGAACTCCTTGTGTCACCATTCCTTTTTAATATCCTCTGCAAGTGGGTCTTTCAAATTAAAACATCTTTTTTTTTTTGGAGTGAGAAATGAATTCAGGGGCACTCAATCAGTGAGCCACATTCCCAACCCCTGTTTTTGTTTTATTTAGAGACAGGGTCTCACTGAATTGCTTAGGGATTAACTAAGTTGCTGAAGTTGTCTTTCCTCAGCCTCCTGAGCTGCTGGGATTACATGCATGGTCTATCTTCCCATGCAATTTAAACCTCAAAAAACATAAATTAAACATTCAAAATCTTTTTCAAGATTGATAAATATCATTAGGTATAGTGTATGCACTTTAATTTTTCTATGTTTATACAATAAGTGTAAAATTAATTTACCCAACTATCATAACTCACAAAAATTGATACAATTCACTCTATAGTTGGTAGAAGGAATGTGCATAATGGTGGAATGTGCAGAATTGCTCTGGAGTTTTCTAAGGGACCTTGTGCTCTGTCAGGGAACATGAATCAGTGAGACCTGGGAGTCACAGGACACAGTTTGTGGATGGAGCTTGTGTTCTGGTTGGACCATGTTAGGGCAAGTCAAGGCTTCCTGCTTCAGCCAGCACTCGGATACTCATGGGTTCCTATTACAAGAATTCTTTTGTCTGAAAACCTTAAGGAATGCCTTTAACCACATGTTCATGATTTTGTATTTTCCTGAGTATGAAGTATGTTTATGTTTTTCTCCACATTTTTTCTGTTAGTGTACGTGTGAACAACATTAATTTTCAGAATTTGGAATACAATGTACTGATTGTGATATTATATAAATTACTTTTCATTTCATCATACAAGTAATACTAGATTACTTGTCCTTGAGCATAAGTCAGTTATTATTAATAATTAGCAAAGCGTATCCCAGTAGGGACACTAAAATATTTGGAGAGAAATAACTGTGGGAGATGCTTAAAGCCTGCCACAAGACAGGCATGGGGGTGCACACCTGCAGTCAGAGGGCATCAGGAGACTAGGCAGGAGCAGTGGAGGTTCCAAACCAGCATCAGCAAGTTAGGAAGGCCCTAAACAACCTAGCAAGACCCTGTCTCTAAGTATAACACAACAGTGGGCTAGAGATAAGTTCTTGGGTTCAATCATTGGTAAAAGCAAAGAAAGCAAAACTGAGTCAAAAAATCAGAAGGAAACCCCAAAACAAGAACAAATCACAAGCACTGCCACAAGGGTTTAGGGAACAATTATAGAGAGATGATTCTGTTAAGAAGTCCAGTAAACTGAGATCAAATGAAGAGTTGAACTAGGTCAGAAATTAGGCCAGACAATGGTTCATCTTTTCATATTTCTCAGGTGAGGCACAATAGCATGGTTATTACCGAAGTAAGATGTGTGGGTGGTAACCATCAGAGCTGACCTGCAACTCATCCCCTAGGCATGGACCCCACACTGGGTCACTCGTGGACATAATAAAAACTGGCATCCATCATGGCCAGGGAAGCACAGGTGCTCTTGTGGAGGAGAAGGATTTCACTGCGGGGACAAGGGCTGTGGTAACCATGTCCTTCTGCTTACTTCAGGGGCAAGGAATTTCTTCATTTTCATGTCCCAGATACATCAGTCATAACACCTGTAGGATGTCATCTTTGAATATTTTCATATTAATTACATTGAAAAAAATATGCATGACAGTGTTTACAAGTTTGTTTCTCACATTCTCTGAAGAAGAGTATATTATGTGAGTGTAAATTATCTTCAGATTTGATTGCTAAAGTTTTACTCTGTGACAGTGTTTGACATAGGTATATCTGATGAATCTTTAATAAATATAACCAAGAAAGATATGGAAATATATTGAATTATATTAAATTCTTAAAATACGCCTTGAAAAAATTACACATTTTATGAAGGATCCATGGAAATGATATGGTAAATCACAAAAATTACTAAATAAAATGACTCAGATTCTAGGAAGGTGACATGGTAGGTAGTATAACTTACAAAATCAGTAATGAAGAGCATTTGATCTAATCTTGAACTCCACTCAGTGAAATTAGGATAATTATAAATTCATCCTAATTATTTCCCTGAGAACAACTGTCTTCGCATGACTCTCCTCACAGCTTCCTTCATCTGTTTGTTCCTGAGACTGTAGATGAGAGGATTCAGGAAGGGAGGAACCATGGTGTAAAAGGCAGAGAGAATGATGTTCTGGAGTGTGTCAGAGGTTGCTGAAGGCATCAGGTACACACCTGTGCCACAAGTAAAGAAGACGGACACCACAAGGATGTGAGGGGTGCATGTGGAGAAGGCCTTCCCGGTCTCTCTGGTGGGAAATTTCAACACAGCAGAAAATATGCGAATATAGGACATGGTAATAAAAGTAAAGCAACCACCAGAAACCACCACAGCAGAGACAAGAATAAGGACCATGTTGCTGGTGGTGTCAGAGCAGGAGAGCCTCAGCAGAGAAGGGATATCACAGAAGAACTGATGGACCAGGTTTGACTGGCAGAAGGACAGCCGGAATGTGTTTCCAGTGTGCACACCCGCATACACCAGGCCACTGAGCAGGGAGGCCAGGGCCATGTGCACACAAAACTGAGGGTTCATGATGATGGGGTACTGGAGGGGCTGGCAGATGGCCACATAGCGGTCCCAGGCCATGATGGTGAGAAACAGTATCTCCACATACGCACAAAAAATGACCAAGAAGATCTGGGTTGCACAGCCAGCCACTGAAATGGCCCTGTTGCCAGTGAGAGAGTTGACACAGGCATTGGGGACAGTGATGGAAATGTAGCACATGTCCAAGATGGACAGGTTCCTGAGGAAGAAGTACATGGGTGTATGCAGGTTCTCGTCAGCAGTGGTGACAGTGATGATGAGCAGGTTCCCTAGCAAGGTACCCAAGTATGTCAGTGGGAATATCATGAAATAGAGGAAACTCAGTTTCCCACCACTAGGAGAGCCCAGGAGGAGAAATTCAGTGACCATGGTGGAGTTGCCCATGTACTAGAATTCTGGTCCGCTGGGAAGATAAAAATATAAAAGGGGAAGCAAATCAAGATTAATGCAATTATTCTACATATTAATGTGCACAGTGTTTTTTTGTATTTTGCATTTCTTTCTCAGCAGAGGAAAGGTCACTCTTCGTTTTCTGATTGTGCAATCATTTCTAAGCAGAGTGAAGGTGTAGAGGTGTGCACCCAAGGGTCTGAGTGTGATCTGCAGGGCTTGTCTTCAGCTCCTCCACCATTCCTTCCATGACCTCCAGAAACTCCCATGCAGAGCACTTGCAGGGACTGCTCACCTCCTCTCCTGCAGGGCCAATTGTCTGACAGTCTGTACTTTAATTCTCTGCAATTTAGTATTCTTCCTTCTGTTCCATGAGTCCAATTTTGACATATATTGCAATTGCATCCACACTTAAAAATTCAAATGATAATTCATAATTTGAACTATAGTTAGTTTTTATATATTTTGTTGGAACATGTATATAACCTTGGAGTACTAATCTCCATGAACGTGAAAAATTTTGCTCATGAGGAAACACTCTGTAATAAACAACCTTTTCCACCTCAGGTCTGCAGGTCTAGTGTTGTGAAAACTGAGGTGCCTGATTGCAGTTGGAAACTCCCCCAGTTCCCCACTCTCCCTGCTGCTCCGCAGGACATACTTGGTTCTTTCTCATGGCCATACGCCATCAGCCAGCCCTACTCCAGTTCCTGCTGGGGCTTTCCCATTGTCTCCAATAGATCAGTGCAAGGTCTTTAAAGCCTCCAGGTTCCAGCCTACCTGACAGTATCCTAAATGCCTAATTTTACCTTAATATATTTTTCCTCTGTATTCAGCCCAATGAAGTTGAAGATTCCTTTGTCTGTATAATATTTTGCTCTGCTCTTGTTGACACCTTCCATTATATTCCTTTCTTCTAACTGGCATCATTAAATGTACAAAATAAACTGACTATATACCCTAAAAGGAAGGTTTTGCTTATTGTTTCAACACTTCTGCATGATCTCAGTCCAGTTCAATCACAAGGGGTCTGCATTGTAATTTCCTCTGCCCTCTGCAACCTGAGTTCTCCTCAACACTTTGCCAGGTTAACCACACTCTCCCATAGAAAAGTGTCCTTCCTGCTGAGACTGCTCCTCTGGGAATGTGTGTATCCACCAGGGTCAGGGGTTGGCAGCCAGACACAGTTAAGTTGGTCCCAATTTGTCAATCTTGGTGAAGTTCAAGGGGTTCTATTCAGTCTACCTGCTATCTGTTTCCCAATCCATCCCCCATTCTTCCCTGACATGAACCTGAAGCTCACTCCTGAGGGATGTTCTTATTCAAAGCATACCCTGCAACTTGCTGAGAGAGCTCCTTTTGTTCTTGACATAGTGATTTAATTTTCCCTATTCCTAGGTACTGGGCTTTAAAGGAGACTCAAATGCAATTTTTCCTCTGAAAACTGCTTTACAATCTCAGTTTTTTTCCACTGCACTGT
Organism: Glaucomys volans; assembly: GCA_020662805.1. Lineage (NCBI taxonomy): Eukaryota > Metazoa > Chordata > Mammalia > Rodentia > Sciuridae > Glaucomys > Glaucomys volans. The sequence goes on along the minus strand of JAJEJO010003201.1, from coordinate 12,913 downwards.
AGTGTTAGAAATCAGCATGTGATACAGACTTTCAATAAATCATTCTGTATTTATCACTGAAATCACTGGCTTAAATTCCTTGTATCATTCATACTTTCATCCTTGTAGCAGCAAGCCCATGACTTCCTGCACAGTGGTTAATGAACTGATGTGTGGCGGCAGTGTTGACTGAACACTCACCTGGACTGGCTTTCTTTAGTGATTGACAGGTGAAGAGCTCCAAGCAGGCTGTCCTCTTCTACACTGCTCTAGCACACAGTGCAGGCTGGGGTGAGGTCATCAAGCCCTGGGCTCCTGTGCATTTGCAAGGTAAGGTCTCTTTACAGAAGTAATCACTCAACAAATGTTACTGATGACACAAATATGACCACGGCTGTTTCAGATGGTGAAGTTTTGGAAAGAAGAAAAATATTAGTGTTTTTAAATAATTTGATTACCATGATAGAAATAATACAATACTATAATATGTAAGAAAGCAAATATGTATGACAAATCCAGAAAGTGATGGGTGATGAGACAAATTCATATTAAAAACCTGAATCTTTTCACTGTTCTATACTGACCTCCAGGTACCCCAGGGCTCCTTGCTGACCAGTCCTAGACATTCTGTCAAATATATCATGAGAAATTAAGTATGTGTTCAGGATCTGGAGGTGGCATAGAACTACAGAGACATTTTCTTTGTTCCTATTTTTTCCTACTAAACCATGTACTGTTTATTTTCTCCAATAGAACGTAGTCAGTTCTCCAGTAAAAGAACTACCAACTTAATTGATATCCTCCTTTGCTTCTGTGATTTAACTCCAACTTGAAAATTTCTCTGAATTTGACTTATTTTCTCATGGATCAGACTCATAGGCAACTTCAGATTATGGATATGATACAAGAAATATGTGAATCACCACCTGATTTATGGATCCTCAGTGTATTCCCGTAGATATTATTCTTTTAATGAACCTAGATTTTTTTAAACTAAGAAATAAGCTTTAGTTTCTATAGTTTGATTTCAATAATTTTAGAGTGTTCAGAGCTACACTGTCCTTTAAGAGGTGAGAAATTCTTTTTGAATATTCCCTTCTGAAAATCATGAGTTTGGGTCTAAGGAAACAAAGCTCAGGTAGCATGAGAGTCAGGAAAAGAATTATGAGTAGAAGTTAGCAAATTTTTAATGCCAAAAGTATGAAGAGGGACTGTTTCAAGTGCTTTCTTCTGTATTTGGGAAAGATGGGAGTTTCCCTTTCTGTCCTTCTATTGATAGCTTAAAATAAGGAAAGCTTAAAATAAGGAAATGTTTGGTAAAGAGATTGCATTTTAAAATGTAATGGACTGCTTGGTTTGTAATATACAGTATTTAATTCCATTCTAAATCATGTTTTCTCTGTATTAGCAATTATGGCTTAGTGGTGTTGATTAGCCCTTGAGGAAGGCTCGCCGGCAACTTTATTACATCCTGACCGTCATAATGCACTTCCAACGACTGCATTACCCTATTTCTATATTTTTACCACTGGACACACATTATCATCACACCTGACATACCTTCAGTATATCATGTGAAAAATTATTGAAAAGAAGAACATAATTTTGATCAGTAAAAGCTGAGATTCATGAATTCAAAAAAGCTGAGATCGGTGAATTCAAAATGCTTCAAAGAAAATTGTATACAATGTTAAATGCTTTTATTTCCCATAGCTACTGAAAAATATGAATGTTTGTCTCTTGCATAAATAAATTCTTATCTACCTTTCTGCCACCTGAAACATACTTGGCATTTTCTCTTCCTACTTCCTGAGTCAGAATGTATCTATTTGTCCTTTTGTAAATTTCCTTTCAAAAAATATTGTGCATGTTTTAAGCATGTGGTAAGAAGTTTTTTTTTTATTGCTGACCTTCAATTTTATTTAAATATAGTGATCTTTTAATAAAATAAATAAAATTGCACAGCAAGTATTTTACACAAATATAAAAATGCATGTCCATTTCATAATTAAATAAAATTAACCTTTAGGCACAAGATATGAGAAATTATGGAAGAATGAGAAATGAACCCAAGAGAGAAATAACAGAAGCAACACAAACACACATTTCATACCACTTCAATTGGTTGTGTCTTCCAACCTATTGAATAAGGCCTGAGTTTCATAAATCCTACTTTCCTTACCAGATGGAAATATCTAATTTGGCTATGCCTAATATATATCTATATAATGGACAAATAATCTTTCAAAATTATGTAAATATATCACACACACAAGCACACATGCATACACACACACATACACACAATTTTGCTGAAGCACCCTCTGTAACAGGGCAGAATTATGGAAATTTCAAGTATTCCTACTATTGAAACAAACCACATTAAAAAAATAATTCTGCTAGTGAAATAACATAAGTGGCATTATTGATATCTCTAGTTCATTTGCATTATGCTTTTCCAAATCAAATTTAAGAAACATTAATTTGAAAAAGAGAAATTTAAACCAATAATGCCAGCATGAAGAACTACCACATGAGATACTTGCCATCACTGTGTAGATGTCCCCCACACTCCAGGCACATTACTAATGAACCACTAGGAATTGTAGCAAATTCTACAGTGCTTACTAGACATCTCTGTGCTTGCTGTTCTTTGCAGAATTAAACCTTCATTTCCTGGGCTATCTGACTCTCTGGACGAGATTATAACTTTCTGAGCAGAATCAAAACGAGGCTCAGATGCTTTTAGACTCTAACTACCAAGTACTCACTCCTGAATGTTATCTGTTCTCCATGTGTGAGCAGAACTCTGCCTCTCCTTGGCTACTCCCATCAGTTAAGTCTGCAGCCTGAGCGGATCTGTCCAGCCAGCACAGTGTTATGGGTGATGTGAAGAGCTCAGTCACCTCTGCTTTACATAAACATGGTGCCTTGCCATGGGGAGCAGGGCCCCAGGAGCCCAGAGCTCAGCCTGCAGAGACAGCAGGAGGCCTGAACACACCACCAGGTGGTAACATTTCCTGAGTCCAGAACGGAGGACCTGGTCACCTGCCAGAATGGCCAAGGGATGATAGTGTACCTCCTCTGCTGGGCATTGCCCTAGGTCATTACTGAGAAGTGAGCAGCACTGAGGAGAGGCTGATGGTGCTCACTGTGTGTTTTCATCTCTGCAGCCCTTCACCATAGTGTGAGTTAGGGTGTTTATGTGGATCAGGTGACATTAGGGTGGTGAGCAACTCTCACTCACTCACCAACCTGTAAGTGGGAGGCATCTAACAATGGCTGCAATCCAGCAGCAAAATTTCTTGTCATTGAGATGGAATCCACATGACATAAAATTAAAGTTTGTGCTGCACACAGTGGCCATAAGCCAGTATTCCCAGTGGCTCAGGTGGCTGAGGCAGGACAATCGTGAATTCAAAGCCAGCCTCAGCAAAAGCGAGGCACTAAGCAACTCAGTGAGACCTTGGTTCTAAATAAATCTCAAAATAGGGCTAGGGATGTGGCTTAGTGGCTGAGTGACCCTGAAATCAATCAAAGGTACAAAAAAAAAAAATGTGTTCATTGTTACCAACTGAGTGTTACCACATTACAAATTTGTAGAACATCCAACTCTATCTTGTTTCCAAATATTTGTATCAATCTCAATGAAACATTTAACCATTGTCCCTACTTACAGTCACTGGAAGCGACTAGGTATAATCTCCAAGTTTGAATTTATGTCCTAGATACTTTGTATGAGTAGAAGCATTCACTATGTGTTTCTGTTCTATGACTTGATTTGCACCAATGTTTCAAAATTAGTCCACGTTGTATCATTTATCACTATTTCATTCTTTTAAAGGATGAATAAGTTTCCATTGTACGTGTGTCCTGATATTTTAAATAGTCCATATGTCCACCTATGGGCATTTCGGTCCTTTTTTCTGTTAACATAGTGTGGGATTTGTTAATCACTGTGTGTTGGACCTCATTGCCTCCTGGGATAGGTTGTGTAATTGTCTGGATCAAGTACTAGGGAAAACATAGTTTTGTGGAATGTGACTTAAATAATTGAAATTCATTTCAATTCCCTGGAGTGATTTGGGGGACACTTGGTGTTGCTTATTTTTGAAAGTTAGAACCATAGTGAAGCCATGAGCTCCTGGCATTTTCTTTACTGGGGAATTTTTATTACTGATTCAAATTTATTGATCATTATTAATATCTAAGTCATACATTTTCTCACAATTCAACCTTGGCATGTTATACGTGTCCCAAATTTATCCTTGTCCTCTATATTTCCAATATGCTGGCATGTTTTAGTTCAAAAAAGATGCTAAAAGTCCTCTGTATTTCAGTGGTATCAGTTATAAGTTCTCCTTTTTTCCCTGATATTTTTTTCATCTTGGTTTTTTTTTATTGTTGGTACAGCTAAAGGTTTGTTGATTTGTTTGTATTGGCACAAACAACTTTTTGTTTCATTGATGTCTTGCATTAATTTTAGTGTAAATTTCATGTTTCTCTTCTAATGTTTATCATTTCTTTTCTGACTGTTTATTTGAAGTGCGGTTTGTTTTTCCTTTCTCTTTTGATTGTAGGATCTGCACATACAGGCTTTCTTCTTTTTGATGTAGGCGTTTACTGTTACACCTTCTTTCTTAATGGTGTTCCATGTAAGTCATAGGATTTGCTGTGTTATGGTTTCAGTTTCACTTATAGTTTTAGTAAAATGGGTGTTTTCTAGTGGCTTCTGCCTCTCATTTAAAGTTACATTCTTCTTGATTTTTTCACAAGGAATTTGATTATCCGTAAACACTCCATACAAAAAAAAATTCCCAAATTCAGAAGTGTGGAAGAATGATCACCCAACAAACTCTGACTACATATAAAATGGCACACATTTTCAATTGTACAGAATACATAGGGCATGGTTCAGGCAGCACCTGTGTGGGTTGTTCTCAGGATGCATTTGTGCAAGTATTTCAAGGACAAATTTGTTCATATGATGTTGAGCCAGCTTTTGCTCTTGTGAGCAGTATGTAAGCACAATGATTTCTCTCAACTTTAGCTACAGGCATTTCACCAACTGACCTAAAGTATATGGCTACTGAATATCACTTTACTTTCTTTTGTCTTTACATCATTTATCCATGTTTAATGCAATCCGCACATTCAATCGCATACCTTCATGGGATGTCCCTCTCCCATCACAGTTATTCAGACTCCCCTTAAACTGGGAGTCCTCACAGTGGGAATGAAGGCAGGAAAATCCAGTCTAGTATATTTCATGTCTCTGGAGCTCTGATCTCCTCCACTGTCCTTTTTGCTCTTTCCACATATTTCCTCTGCCTGAATTCATTTATCTTCTCCTTTTTAATTTCACTCATCAATATTTTGTAGTTTTAAGTGCACAGATTGTTCACCTCTTTGGTGAAATTTAGTCCTAAGCAGTTTATGTAAAGTCTTCAATATTGTTCTTTTCAGTTGTACATGACAGTAGAGTACATTTTGACAGATTTGTAGAAACATTTAGAACATATTATTCTGTAGGATCTCAGTCTCATTAGGGATATTGGTCTGAAATTTTCTTTCCTTGATGTGTCCTTCTCTGGTTTTGGTATAAGGGTGATATTAGCTTCATAGAATGAGTTGGGAAAGGTTCCCTCCTCTACTTCATAAAATACTTTGAGGAGTATTGGAATGAATTCTCCTTTGAACATCTTGTAGATCTCGGCTGTGAATCCATCCAGTCCTGGACTTTTCTTTGTTGGTATGCTTTTGATGACTTCTTCTATTTCTTTGCTTGAAATTGATCCTTTTTAAGTTGTGTATGTCCTCCAGATTCAGTTTGGGTGGCTCATATGTGTCTAGGAACCTTTTGATGTCTTCCAGTTTTTCTATTTTGTTGGAGTATAAGTTCTCAAAGTAGTTTCTAATTATGTTTTCTATTTCATTTGTGTCTGTTGTAATATTTCCATTTCCATCACAAATTTTAGTAATTTGGATTCTCTCTCTCCTTCTCGTCGTTAGTACGGCAAAGGGTTTATCACTTTTGTTTATTTTTTCAATGAACCAACTTTTTGTTTTGTCAATTGTTTGAATTCTTTGTTTCAATTTCATTGATTTCAGCTCTGATTTTAATTATATCCTGTCTTCTACTACTTTTGGTAATTATCTGTTCCTCTTTTCCTAGGGCTTTGAGCTGTCATGCGAGGTAATTGATTTGTTCACTTTTCATTCTTTTATTGAATGCACTCCATGCTATGAATTTTCCTCTTAGCACTGCCTTCATAGTATCCCAGACATTTTGATATGTTGTATCTTTGTTCTCATTGACCTCTAAAAACTTTTTAATTTCTCCCCTCATGTCTTCTGTTTTCCATGCATCATTCAATACCATATTTTTTAATCTCCAGGTGTTGGAGTAGTTTCTGTTTTTAATTTTATCATTGATTTCTAATTTCATTCCACTATGATCTGATAGAATACAAGGTAGTATCTCTATGTTTTTGTATTTGCTAAGAGTAGCTTTGTGGCATAACATATGGTCTATTTTAGAGAAGGATCCATGAGCTGCTGAGAAGAAGGTGTTTTCACATTTTGATGGATGGAATATTCTATATATGTCTGTTAAGTCTAAATTAGCGACAGTGTCATTGAGTTCTATGGTTTCCTTGTTCAATTTTTGCTTGGAAGATCTGTCCAACAGTGAGGGAGGAGTGTTCAAGTCCCCCAGTATTATTGTATTTTGGTCTATTTGGTTCCTGGAATTGAGAAGGATCTGATTGACATACATGGATGTGCTATTTGGTGCATGAATATTTATATGTCTTGGTGATTTATGCTTCCCATAAGTAGTATGAAATGCCCTTCCTTATCCCTTCTGACTAACTTTGGCTTGAAGTCTGCTTTATCTGAAATGAGGATGGAGACTCCTGCTCTTTTACTAAGTCTGTGTTCATGGTATGTTTTCCCCCAACCTTTCATCTTTAGTTGTTGGGCATGTTTGGGCATATTTGGGCATGTTTTTCTATGAGATGAGTCCCTTGAAGGCAGCATATTTTGGGGTCTTTCTTTTTTATCCAATCTGCCAGCCTATGTCTTTTGATTGATGTGTTTAGGCCTTTTACATTTAGGGTTATTAATGAGATATGACTTGTATTCCTGGTAAATTTCACTTATATTTGGATTTTAATTTTACTTGTTTTTTACTTAAATTGGCTGTTCCTTTAGGGTAATCCCTCCCTTTGCTGACTTATATTGTTGTTTCTTTTTTCTTCCTCTTGGGATATTTTGCTGAGGATTTTCTGTAGGGCAGGCTTTCTATTTGTAAATTCTTTTAGTTTGTATTTCTCATGGAAGGATTTTATTTCATCTTCAATCTGAAAGTAAGTTTTGCTGGCCATATGATTCTTGGTTGGCATCTATTTTCTTTAAGTGCTTGGAATATGTTGTTCTAGGCCCTTCTTGCTTTTAGAATCTGGGCTGAGAAATCTGCTAATATTCGTATTGTTTTCCCCCTATATGTAATCTGATGTTTTTCTCTTGCAGCCTTTAAAATTCTATATTTGTTTTGTATGTTAGGTGTTTTCATTATAATGTGCATGGGTGTGTGGATCTGTTGTGATTTTGTGCATTTGGTGTCCTATAAACCTCTCGAAATTGATTTTCCATTTCATTCCTCAGATTTGGGAAATTTTCTGATATTATTTCATTGAACAGATTATTTATTCCTTTGGTTTGTGTCTCTGTGCCTTCCTCAATTCCAGTAACTCTTAAATTTAGTCTTTTCATGATGTACCATAACTCCTGGAAATTCTGTTCATTATTCCTTACCATTGTCTCTGTCTGGTTGAGTTTATTTTCAAGATTAAATATTTTGTCTTCTTTGTCTGAGGTTCTGTCTTCCAAGTGATTTAGCCTGTTGGTTAAGCTTTCTATTGAGTTTTTAATTTAGTTTATTGTAAACTTCATTTCAAGGATTTCTGTTTTTTTTTTTTTTCAGAATCTCTATTGCTTTATTGAAACGATCTTTTGCTTCCAGCAGTTGTTCTTTTAGCATTGCCTGTATTTGCTCTCTTGACTCCTCATTCACTTCTCAGATCACTTTAATTATGTACAACTCCCTTTCTGACAATGCTTCTGCCATGTTGTCATTGGGATCTTCTGACATAGTATCTGGGTTTGTTTGGGACGTTTTCTTCCCATGTTTTCTCATGTTGCTAGTGTATCTTCCCCTCTAGTAGTGCGAATTCTAGGTATTGCAGTTTCCCCCTGACAACTTAAAGGGTTCCTGCCTATTTTCAATAACTCTCCTTGAATTGGGGGATCAATATTAGCAGCACACCATATAAACAATGTGTCCTTAATCTAAATCGTTCCTATTAAGATATTAACAGTGTTGTCTTAATAAACAGAGATGAGTTTAATTCATTATTTGCCTCATAACCAGTAAGTTTGCAATATAGACTGCAATTCCTAATGTTGGACAAGGAGAATGAGGAGGGGTATAGGACAAAACACTAATGAGATAAGAAGTGAGTCTATTGATATAATATGTCATATGAATAGTGGAAGTGGAATTAAAAGAAACAGGTTGTTAGAGTGAGAAAAAAAGAGATTCTCCAAGGAAAAAGATATATAAGAGGAAGATAGAGTGATAAGAATGTCAGATCGAATCTGGGAGGCTGCAGGGGGAGGGAGAAAAGTCACCTAGCAACACACTGTGCCAGAAGTGACCAATGAGGCAAACCTGCTGACCCACCTTGGGTCCACCTTTTCCTGGGCAGGACCCTTGACCCCTTTCCTCTGTATCAAAACCCTGAGCAGCCAAAGCCACGTGCGATTTCTTCTGGCTCTCCAACCCTGACTTTCACCCCGGGGGGCTGGAGATTTCACCTGGGACACAGACTCCAATAAATCTCAAGCCACTACTTTTGTATGACTCTGGTGAACCCGCCTGGCGAGCTTACTCCTTTTGGCCACCTGCCGTGGTGACCCACGGTGACCCAAGAAGTGTGCTGTTCCACTCCCTCCAGGTTGGGAATGATCAATGCTTCTGGGCAGAGGTGGCATGGTGTTGATAGACAATCAGTTGCAGCACAGGCGCTAGACACCGCACCAGGGTGTAGGCTTGGGCACTAGACCAAGTTGGTGTGGGGGCCCAGAGCTGTGCTCAGCGATGGAGACACTGGGCTTGATAGCCCAAGCAGGCCTGAGCTCTGCACTGGGGGCTCAGGCAGTTGCAGGTGGTTGCTCTCTCCCAGAGACGCTGTAAAATGGCACCGACTAGCCTGAGATTCCTGGTGGGGACTCAGGACATCGCATGCAAGATGGTTGCTCTTTCCCAGGGATGCTGTAAAATGGCACCAAAGGGCCAGGGATCCCCGCTGGGGCTGAGGACTCAGACCGCCGCATGCGGGTGCTCTCTCCCAGAGATGCCATAAAATCAGGATCCCTTTTCAATTGTTCACAATCCCTATTAATCTGGAACCAAGTCTCCATATTAAATTATCTTGGATGAAATGCCTAATGTCCATTTCTCTCTCCCAAAATAGATAGAAAATGATGCACAGCTCTGGGTCAATCTAAGTCCAGCACCCCCTTTCCACACCCCCCTTTGGTAATGAGCTCAACCACTCCTCCCTCAGCAAATTCCTTCCTTCAGGTCCACTCTGTCCCAACTCCCCCAAATTGGATTTATCTACTAACCACCCAATATGGAGTTCCTATCAGTTCCTATCTTCCTAGCAATCCCATTTCTTTATAAGTTTGCAGTCTCAGCCCAGCCCTCATTTACATGGCCAGAAGTCTTTTGACAGAAACTGTAAAATTCCCTTTCTCAAAGCAAAAATCATTATTGGGCAGCTCCTCAGTGGTGTTCTGCTTGCTGGACACTGCACCACACCTGCACCTGGCTCAGGTGGGTCCAAGACCTTTCTCCGCATCTACAGCTGGAAGGCAAGCAGACCCAGAGCATGCAAATGGCTTGGAAGGCGGGCAGGGCTGGGAGCCAGGGGTGTGGCCCCAGCCAGGCTGCAAGGGATGGGCGAGGCTAGGAGGGAAGGCAGCAGTCTCACCAACTGGCAGCTGCCTTTCCAAGAGCTCTGGCCTCTTCCTCCCCATTCCACATGGTCACTGGGTCTCCTCTAACTCGGACCCACAAAGTCTCCAGGAGAATAGGGAAATCATGGGAAATCATGCAGTGCACCCGACAAATGTCTCTCCTTTCAGAGACCCTAAATGTGGTTGCATCAGAATAAGGCTAATGGGGTGGCTTTGTGAGTAGGTGAGCAGGAGCCCTGTGATCATTAACCATCTTTGACGTCTATTTCCCTCAGCTTCTGAGTTACCTGTTGAAATATAGCCAGAGCAATGGAAGAAAAGGAGAAAAACAGAGAGTGCTCACCAGCCCGAGTGTGACTTCACAGGACCAGTCAGCACTCTGCAGGTGAGGAGTGTGTTCTTGGAAGCTTGTCTGGTCTTTCTTCAGAGTTTTGTTACATGATAAATCACTGAGCACAGTGAGGCTGGGTGCACATGTGTCATTTGCTATCACTGGAGTTTCCTGAGTGTGTACTTTAAAGGCCACAGAGTTGCTGCCCTGCTGTGGGCTGGTGGTAACACAATAGGGCAACATGGATGCACAATCAGGAGTGGCTTCCTGGCACAAAGCTGCTGGAGCCATGAACTGGGGAAAACTTCTATGATAATGCCAATGAATTTCTGAAGACTGTGCATTCGCATGAAGAGAGACTCTGAGCTTTAAACCCTAGAGAATCTTTGAGGACCTGGTTGGCCAGTGCCCTGGACATCAAGCAACCATCCTGCTGAGGATGCAGATTTGCTTTTCTTCTCCCTTTGGAAAGATACTTTTGATGCTAGTTTTCTTTCTTTCTAAGACAAGCTTAACAGTGAAACAGGAAAAGGCTGTAGGTGAAAGGAATTTGAAGATTGACCTGCTAGCTTCCTAGAGACTCCCCTTAAGAAGTGTACTTCTCAGTATTTTTCTCGGAATGTTGGGGTGTGTTGTCTCACCCACAAGTGTTGCACACCTGGAGGCAGTTATCCACTGTGTACAACAGGATGATTTTGTGACTGGTGTGATAAAAGAGACCATGACAGTCTTCTGAATGGAATGTCACTGTGAAATACATTCTACAGGCATCGGGCAGCTTCCCTGTGATTTTGGCAGGAGGTGACATCACTGTCCATGTCTGTAGTTTTGTTTATTCTCTCAAGATTCAGGAGGTGACCAAAAGGGGGATGTGTATCTCAGCTTTTCATTGCTCTGACCAAAATGCCCAACAAGAACAAAGTAGAGGAGGAAAAATTAGTTTGGTCCACAGTTTTAGAGGTTCAGTCCATGGTGGACCAGTTCCATGCTCTGGGCCAGGGTCATAGGGTGTGATGGAGGAAAGATGCCCAGCTCACGGTAGCCAGATAGCAGAGGGAGAGAGCAGGAAAGAGTCTGCAGGGAAGGTGTACCCTTCCAGGACATGCCTCCAGTGACCCACCTTCTCCAGCCTCCCCCACCTGCCTGCAGTTAGCCATCCAATCAGAAAAAATTCTAAGAAAAAAATTAGTTATTGTCTCGGCTGTATAGTTTTTTACTCACCAAGGTAGAGGACATTAGGAAAGAGAGGAACTTCCTGTTCATTTGTATTTGTCTGAATGAACCGGCCATGTGCTATGTGATCTACACTTTGCAGGGTAGGCTGCTTTGCTTCTGGATTGTAAGTAACCATGTGGAGTGAGCAACAGTGACAGCACATATCCTGGTGAGAATTGCCCACATGCGCACTAACTCACACTCACACACAGGCATGTTCACCCACACAGGCATGTGCTTTGCTTTTTCTCTAGAGAAAATGTCTGTTACTTGTCCATTTTTAACCAGGCTCATTGTTGAATTATAGAAGTTACTTATGTTTTGAATAAAAATTCCTTATCAGATGCAGATTTCTCTTTCCCATCCCACAGGTCAGTAGTCTTTTCAATCTTATGATACTTTTCATATGCACAGGGATTTAAGTTTGATGTAGTTTTCATTTGTTTATTTTTTAATTTGTTTTCTGTGCATTTAAGATCTGATCCATGAAGCTATGACAATGTCCAGTGTCCTAAAGCATTTACCACTGGTCTTCTTGTAGTTCAATAGATTTAAGGTATACAGTTAGGCCTTTTTGTATTTTGCACTAAGATTGATGTGTGGTGTAGAGGCTCAAGTCATCCCTTTGAGAGGTCCAGTTTTCCCAGCACCACACAGTGGAGAACCATCACTCCCCTTGATTATTCTTGGAGCCCTTGTTGAAAATCCCCTGGCCCAGTGTGCAAGGGCTGCTTTGTGGGCTCTTCCTTCTGCTCCTGTGTCTGCCTGTGTGAGTCCACATGTGCTCTCTCGACTAATCTCATTTTGTTGTATCCTTGATAACCAGAGTGTGGGCCTCTAATTTTGCTCATTTCTTTTCAAGACTCACTTTTCAGGACAGCTTTATTCTACATGAGTTTTACAGTATTTATTTCAGAAAGGTAAAGAGGACTAAAACAATTTCAATAATGATGTCATTGAATCTGCAGGGAATTTAGGAACTAAAGGTATTTTAAAAACATTAAGATTTCTCATCCACAGGCATGAGACATCATTCTACTATGGACACATTTTACTTATTCTGACAATGCTTTTATTATATATTCATGAAAGAATCTTAAACTTTTAATTACATGAATTTTATTCTTTTTGATACCAAATCAAATGGAAATACTTTCTTAATTTCCTTTTCTGATTGTTCATTGTTAGTGCAAATGATAAAATTTTGAGTGTGTATTTTGTATCCTTCATCTTCTTTGAATCAGTTGTAAGCTCTAACAGATATTTTTTGTGAAATTTTTAGGGTTTTCTCCATATGAAGTAATGTCATTCATAAAGAGATACTTCAAATTCTTTTTAAAT
>JAJEJO010003200.1:10158-147341 GCA_020662805.1 Glaucomys volans | reverse complement strand
ATATAGAGAGAGGCCAGTTATGCATGATAGGACAGTATATGCAACATCTTAAACTCTATAAGAGTAGAAATCTGTGTTTTGTGGGGTTTGTCTTTGTGTTTTTATGTTAGTAGTCCATATCACACCAGAGTATGTTGCCATCAGAGTCATCAGAGACTAAGAGAGCCCTCCTTAGCTGTCATATGACAAACTGACAGCACACTGTTTATTAAACTAATAGGATTCATGGATATAATTCCTGAAATCCCTGTGTTATGTTATTACCAATTCAGCAGTTTTATAAGAATTGAGTTTAAAAGCAGGAAGCACATCTGATCTCTTTTACCAATTCTTTTGACATTGAAATGAGATGAACTGACAGCACAAGAAACAGAAATCATACTTTGTTGGTGGATAAGAACAACACATAGGGAAAAGACACTCCGGGCGCATTTAACGTTTTTCAGATTTCTTGTACCTCAGCATTTTGAATTCTACATATTCTTGTAAGGGAAAAGTAATCAAAATTCTAAGAAAATTTGGGTTATATTTCAAATTTTAGAGACTAAATAGGCTAAGGAAATGAAGAGAAAAGAAACTCTGTGACTAATTATTCCAGAATTACATTTGCAGTGCAAAATTTGATGTTCCTTAAAATAGTAGGCAGACATCTGATTGAGAGGAAAAGAAATTTTGCCTTGTAAACTTCAGCATTTGATGTCCAGTGAAAAGACAAAGTAGGCTAACAACTCAGACTTCTCCGAATGACTAATGACAACGTCAGATCTATTTTAGAAGTAGGTATCACTGTTGTTAAACAATCTGGAGGCTCATGTGTCCTTTATTAAAAATACACCAAAAGAAGCAGTGCTCGGGGTCATGGTTGCCTGTGAGCACGGAACATCATAATGATGGGAACTGCTGGAAATTTTAAATATTTTATCAAGCAAGAAAAATTGAATGACTGAAAACAAAAATACTGTAAAGCGTCAAAAACTAGGAGGAATAATTTTAAAATGATAGAATATCACATTTTGAATATCGAATTCTTCACATTTTGCCCAGACATTGGTTTTTACTTTAAAAACTGGGTAATGTTTGGTTTTGTTAAGTAACGGTGACATTGTGACCTGATTAGACTCCTCAAACATCAGTACTACACCTTACCTGATGTTCACATTGCATATGCTCTTCAACTTATAAAAGGGCTATGTTTCCACACATTCGTCGTAAATTCAAAATATCAGAAGTCAAAAATACTTTTCGTACTCCATAACTTAGTGTGGCATACCTAAACATGCTTGTATGAGTTCACAGTTGAGTGAAATGATCTAACCCAAAAACTATTTCATAACGAAATATTATCTCATGCAAATTATTGAATACCTGTATTTAAAGATGTTGGCAGTACAGTATGATAGAGTGTCATTTGTGTACTCACTACTGAATAGCTGACTGGAACAGTGGCTTGCTGCAGCTTCCACAGATGTCCAGAGAATAGCATAAAGCATGCTGCCAGCCCAGAAAAAGGGCAAAGTTCAAAAATTCGAAATACAGTGTCTACTGACACATGTTATTTTGGCATCATTGTAAAGTAAAACAATCATAAGTTGAACCATTTTAAGTTGGGGACCATATGTAGGAATTGTAATATGAAGCCTCCAGGCCATTGCAAAGGATGATCTAATACATTGAAAAAGACAGAGTGAAGTAAAAATCTGAAGGGATGAACACAAGCTGTACTGAGCCTCATATGTAATAGGAGAAGAGAATTTTTGGAAAAGTCTGATTAGGAAAAAAGAGGCAACAGTTTTCAATTACATTAGTTGTTTTAAGATATAGATAATTAGCGCAGTAATAAATTATGCCTTATTATTCCATGATAAATATGAACAAAATCATAAATATGAACACTATTAATTGCTTCAGGTACTAACCATTTTGAAAAGCTAATTTTAAAATGTTTTACTTATCTTAAATAGAGTAAGCTATATTAATAACTTAAAAAAGACTTACGGAGACATAATAACATTTACATAAAAACTGACAGATATTTCTCAAATTTGTTAATACAATCTACTATGTGTAAGTATTTACAATATTAGATAAATATCGCATTTTATACAATTAATGCAGTAAAATGTGAGATAACTCTGTTTTAGAGCTCAATTTGGCATATTTTAATCCAGATTTAGAATTGAAAGTTTTCTTTCTGAACCAGAAATTCAAAGTAAGAAGGCCTCCTTGTGTACAACCAGTGAAACAATAGCTGTACTCCATTTGTGTTCAATAAAAAAAAAAAAAAAAGAAAAAAAAAAAAGAAAAAAAAAGAAATAAATAGTAACAATTATTTCCTTAGGGCATATTTCTCAAGATATAAGACACTGGCTATAACTGAAAAACTAAAATAGAAATAAAATAAATCACAATTCTTGTTTCCTTTTAGAAAATAATGAAATTGGTGAAAATAAAATCAATTATGAAATAACATTATTTGGAATGATAAGAAAATGACTTGCTAAATTGTTATAAATTGGAATATATAAGATTCACTATAACAAATACTTTCAGTATGATTTCTATATGCCTTCTCTGATTGCATATACTAATATCTGCATATCTTTAGTATGGAATTCATCTAATTAAAATCATCTTAAAATCAAATTGGAGATAAAGTACAAGTACACATTATCAATATACAATTAATGAATCTAAGTTAGGTTTTAGGTTTTTGAGTATGATAAAATATCCATAGGGCAAAGAATATGCGAAGATTAAATCTGTATTTAGAAATCATTAGGGAGGCCCTAAGCAACTCAGCAAGACCCTGTCTCTAAATAAAATATTTAAAAAGAAGTCTGGGAATGTGGCACAGTGGTTAAACTCCCCTGGGTTCAATCCCCAGTACCAAAAAAAAACCAAAAAAAAACAAAAAAACCCCCTACATTTTATAGTATTTTTAAGTGTACTTTAAAGCTTACTCTCCCTCAGAGTATACTAAGACCATGTATTTGAATGGCTTTGAAGTATAATTTTATTATAGCTACAAAAGATCTAGTCACAAAAGGGAGTTTTAGAGTAAATAGTCTTGAACCTAGGAACTAAATGTAGCCATAAAAAGTCATCTTCACACTTTGGAGATTTATACCCACTAACACATTATTTCTAAAAAGGACAATCAATCTGAGAGTCTTTATCTATGCTACTTTGTTTTAATTTATGTCCTTTACTTAAACAGTATAAATATTATTCATCCTGAGAAATTTATCCTAAAAAACTGAGACAACTAGGACTCCATATCTACAAGCAGGTCCCCGGGGCCCATGCACTAGTGCGTGTACATGCACACATACACATGCACACACACACACACACACACACATACACACACGCACAATGGTAACCATATTCTAAGATTGTCCTCAATGATACCAATCTTCTAGTTTTCCAGAAGAAGAAAAGTGGCAGTCCAGGTCCTAACAGATAATTATTCATAAAGTTCATATCCTAAAGTTCTTTAACATAAAAGTTAGTGTTTCTCCCCATATTTCCTTCTTATTGTGGTTAGCAGAAAAAGGACCTTGAGGTGAGGAGCATATTTTATATTATCTGGGCCAGTGGACTGATAGCACAAGGTTCTTTATAAAATGAAGGCATCAGCTAAGTTAGTAGTAGGAGATATGATGATGGTAGCAGAAGTTGCCCTAATAGGAAAAAAGACCATGAGTCACGGCAAGGACACAGCTTCTAGAATCTCAGCAAGGAAACAATACTCTCCTGACACCTCCAAAAAGAATGCAGACCTATCAAATTTTTTACTTTATTCTTCTCCCCTCCAGAACTCTAAGATAACTGCTTTTTGTTATCTTTAATCACTAAGCTCATGGCAATTTATTATAAAAAATAGGAAACTAGTAAAGGCAGTAATTATTCTAGATGAACAGGTACATATAATCTATGAACTAAAATTTCTATTAACATTTATATCTTTTAGCCACTAGACTGCTTATCAAAACGACCTATAAGAAATTTTATAGAATATGTAAACATCAAAACCATGAATATATTGTAAATCCATCAATATATTATAAATCCATTCCAGAATATTCATAAAAATGACTTTACCTAAAGAGAAAAATGATACTGTTAGTACACCAAATAGCATAGATGTGTTTGCAGACATTATATTAATATGTAGTCAGGTACAAACAGGCAAACAATATATTATTTTAAAAATCTTGGAAATAGAACAATGATTTATGGTCATTTACAGTGTTAGACATCATGATAATGAATGCCATGGTGAGTGCTTGGTGACCAGAAAATATCTGGTTTTGAGAATATACCATTTCATAATTTTGATACTGAATTATTAAAGAATTTTACCAAGCTGCATACATGCTAACTTGTGATTTTCTTTACATATTATACTTCAATAAGGAGTTTATCTTTAAACCTTAAAAAAAGTTGAAGACTATATAATAATCCCCTCTGTAATCCCCAATTAAAAGAGTGGAAGGAAAGTTCGGTTAAACCAGATTATCTCAGTTTGGGCACTGCACAGTGCAGGAGGCTGTACTAGGTACTGGCTGCCTATACCTTATTCATCTATGACCTAGAGGTCATAGATGATTGAACCAGGTGATTACAGCAGGTACACTTACAGGAAGTTGTCTGGGTAGGAAAATTTTCTTTACAAGAGAACTGCAGGATGTCTGATTGGAAATGTGATTATGATGTTTTACTTCAGGAACCTTATTATATAATCACAATATATGAAGGCAATCTAATTTGATGATCTGAGCTATTGAAAGGAACTTTCTAAAGCTTTTGCAACCCTAATTAAGGTGATTTGGAGCAATAACTTTAATGTTGATCATCAAGCATGACACTAGATAGTAAACAAGAGATGCAGAGAAGCCCAGAAATCCCTGCTGTTATTTCAAAAGCAATATGTTTGAAATAAAGTCATTGGGTTTGAGTTTCTTGTGACAGGACAAGGTGGTATGGGAGATAGGCAATATTGTCTGTCAGAATACACTGTCTTGTTTGTCCTTGTGTACCTTCATTATTATTTAGGTTTCACATCAATGTTCATTTAACATTTACCTATATCTCAATAATCATGCATAATTACTTGTGTAAAATCAAATTAGTTACAGAAATAGGAAAAATGATTAATTTTAAATATAATCAAATTCATTACTCATAAAATCATCAATTTTTTATTTATATAATAAGGTAACCCATAGTTAGTTACACCACAATTATTATAACTTAACATGTAGAATTGAAATTTTTTTAAAAAATATAAAATTAATTGATTTTCATATTATTGTTGCAGGCAGGAGTTAGGATCACTAGGGCCTACCTCCTGATTTTATGGGTAGAAAAAGGGGAGCTGGGTGATTCTTAAACTCATTGATGGGGGCTAGAGTTTAGGGTTCTTGGCATTATGTAATTGGAACCTGATGCTGGGGTTTGCTGATTGGTCTGCAAGCTGCTCAGGCAATTTCAAATTTCTGGAGTTGTTTATCACTGGTTTCCAGCTCAAGGTCTTCTGGAACTTAAGAAGGAGGAAGAGGGGAGCACCTGGCCTGCTTGTCTCTGACTCTATATCAATATTTTATTTAAAGAACAGAATTTTAAAAATTTTAAAATAATTTAAAAATTTAATTGTTAACAAAAGGCAGAATTACAGCAATTATGCTTAAAGATCTTAGTTAGCTTTGCTTGAAGTTTTAAAATTGGGCAATATTCCATTTCACAAAATAGAATAAATAGGCTCACTGACACCCACCATCTGACCACTGTTTGCCTCCAAATTGCCTGTGTACCACCTGCAGATTACCCACTGCCCTGCGACTGCCTGGAAGTCCATTGTACCTGCAGGTTTGATTATACATGGTTGTCAACAACGTGTCCCTGGGAGTCCAGGGACAAGGGGCCTGCAAGTTTGCTGCCACCACTGCCAACATGTCAGGGTATGGCCAACTCAGTCTGGGGACTCTGGCTAGGATCTGGAGATATATTGTTGGGGTATTTGCAGGTCTGGTTGCCATTGAGGTCTTTCTGTTGGGTGTGCTAGCATCTGTCGTCTGGCTGCCTCTTTGCAGGTTTGCTCTTTCATGTGAGGGCATCCCTGGTGATCTCTCTTCAAACTGAAAAGGCATTGAGATCTTGGAACTGCAGCAAGGCAGAGCCTAGGAAACCTGAAGCTTAGATCTGTCACATTATTAGCTGAGTGGGTCAACATTGGCCAGTCTGGGCATGGCAAGCCTGTGGAAAACTGGAGACTGTGGGCAGTTCCTGAAGGGGGCCACATGTTGGAAAAAAGGTAGAAAACCAGACTTTCTTCAGTTCAGTGATCTTGAAATGCCTGGGGACTGAATAGGCCCTGCTACAACAGGTGGGAAGACTAGGAGAGGATGTGAGGGTATCTTGCTATTGGCTTGCCCAACCAACGGGGTCAACAACCACTGGATTGGAACTGTCATCAAACTTCAGAAAACTGCACCTATCAGCAGAGAAGGGAAGTTGAGAAAAATTTTGAAAACCAATGGAAGCAATCATTCAATTTTCCATTGAGACTTTCCTTTTTCTTTTCTTTTCTTTTTTTTTTTTTTTTGCCCTCTCTCTCACTTCTCTACTATCTTTGAATCCAAATTTTTTTCATGTACCAATTTCTTGAGAAATCAGATGTCTGAATAGTATATTACAGTTTTGTTGTGTATTCTTATATTTTTACTTTAAAAAGTCTTTATTTTTTCCTCTCCCTTATCTGTCTCTCTGGATTCTCTTTCTCACTATTCTCATGGTAACAGCTAACCTCTATTGATTCCTCCTTTTATGAATTTTTACCTCTATTTTCTCTCCTTCTCCCTCATAACCATCATATCCTACATGACTTCTATATCCTTTTTGTCCATCATTTGAAATAGCAAACCCTTTCAATAAAATTACTGAATAATTTATAATTATTATAAAATATAATTATTTATATTTATTTATATTTATTTATATTAATATTTATAATATAAACAATAATTTAACACTTCATTTCTGTTTATTGCGACAAAACTGTAGACACCGTAGTAGAACCTGTTTACTTTGGTTTAAGGTTTGATATTGTTTGCATTGAGTGCTGTTAATATTGGTCTCCCCTTGAAGTTGAGGTACTGGAATCCTTCAGGGACAGTATAAGACTACAGGGTGGGGACTGTACTGCCTCAGATCCATATTGCTAGATAGGAAGTCACACAAACAACATGAACGAATATGGGAACGAAGTGTTCCAATAACAGAATCCATAGACAAAACAGCAGAAGAAATGTCACAGAAAGAGTTTAGAAAGTACATAGTTAGACTGATCTTTGAAATAAAGGATGGTATCAAAGAGAAAATGCAGGAAATGAAAGATCACATCAATAAAGAGGTAGAGATTATAAAACAGAATCAAGCAAACATTCTCTAAAATAAGGAAACAATAAACCAAATTAAAAATTCAATGGAAAGTATCACGAAGAGACGACCACTCCTAACACAGAATCTCAGGAAATGAAGACAAAATATATACACTTGAAAATAAAGTTGAGCATACAGAGAAGATGCTCTGGTAAGAAACCATGAATAGAACTTCTAAGAAATATGAGACATCATGAAAAGACCAAATTTTAAGAATTATTGGAATAGACAAAGGTTTGGGATAAAAACCAAAGGAATATACTATCTTTTCAATGGCATAATACCAGAAAATTTCCCAAATCTAAATAAAGAAATGGAAAATCAACTACAAGAGGCTTACAGAACGCCAAATATACAAAATGACAGCAGACTCACACCAAAGCACATTATGATGAGGAAGACGAACATACAGAATAAGGATAGTATTTTAAAGACTGAAAGAGGAGAAAGTCATGTTATATATGGAGGAAAACCAATTCAGATCTTAGCTGATTTCTCGACCTATACCCTCAATGCCAGCAGGAATAACATATGTCACACTCTGAAAGAAAACGGATGTCAACCGAGAATTTTATGTCCAGCAAAACTAAGCTTCAGATTTGAAGATGAAATAAAAACCTTCTGTAATAAACAAAAGTTAAAAGAACTCACAAAGCCTACACTGCATAACATTCTCAGGAAAATATTTCATGAGGAGGCAATGAAAAACAAAACAAAACAAGAAAGAAAAAGCAATGAAAATCACCAAAGGGAGGGACTACACTAAAGGAGAAATCAGTCAAAGTTGAATCACAGTTAATTTACAAACCAAAATGAACGAAAATCATATCTCAATAATAAGCCAGAAAGGTAACAGACTAAACTTATCAATCAAAAGACATAGACCGGCAGACTGGATTAAAAAAAAACAAAAAACCCAACAATATGCTGTCTTTAAGAAACTCACCTCCTACGAAAAGGTATCCACAGATGAAGCCGAAAGGCTGGGAAAAAATCATGTCACTCACCTGGCCTGTGTAAACAAGCAGCAGTCTCCAACCTCATATCAGAAAAAGTGGACATCAAGCCAAATCACAAAGGATGAAGAAGGACGTTTCATACTGCTTAAGGGAATCATACATCATCAAGACATAACAATTGTAAATATATATGTCCCAAACAATGGAGCACCTATGTACATCAAACAAACTCTTCTCAACTTCAGGAATCAAATAGACCACAACACAATAATACCAGGTGACTTTAACACATGTCTCTCACCAATGGATGTTAGGACTTCCCAACAAAAACAAAACAGAGAAACTACAGAACTAAATAATACAATCAATAATTTAGACTTAACAGCATAAAATACTTCATCCATCATTAAGTGAATACACTTTCTTCTCAGTGGCACATGGATGGATTATTCTCTAAAACCATATGTTATCCCACATATGGCAAATACAAAAAAATAGAAATACTACCCTGCTTTCTATCCAGTCATAATGGAATGAAACTAGAAATCAATGATAAAATGAAAAATTGAAGCTGCTCCAACACCTAGAAACTATTTAACATGTTATTGAATGAGGAATGAATAGCAGCAGAAATCAGGGAGAGAATAAAAAAAATACTTAGAGAAGAATGATAGTACTGATACAATGTATCAAAATACCTGGGACACTATGAAGGCAGTGCTATGGGGAAAGTTCATTGTATTGTACTCGTTTATTAAAAGAATAAAATGTCAATGAATAAATGACCTAACATTCCATCTCAGAACCCTAGAAAAAGAAGAACAAATCAACACCAAAGGCAGTAGAAGACAGGAACTAATTAAAATTAGAGCTTAAACCAATGAAATTGAAACAAAACAAAACAAAACAAAAAGAATTCCAATAATTGACAAAACAAAAAGTTGATTCTTTGAAAAATAAATAAAATTGATAAACACTTAGCTACAATAACAAAGAGAAAGAGAGAAAAAATTCAAATTACTAAAATGAGTAATGTTAGTAAGAAAAGGGAAATATCAGCTGGGTGTGGTGGTACATGCCTGTAATCTCAGTGGCTCTGGAGGCTGAAGCAGGAGGATCAAGAGTTCAAAGCCAGCCTCAGCCAGGGCAAGGCATTAAGCAACTCAGTGAGACTCTGTCTCTAATTAAAATACAAAATAGGACTGGGGATGTGGCTCAGTGGCTGAGTGCTCCTGAGTTCAATCCCCAGTTCCAAGGGGGAAAAAAAGGGGGGGGGATATACTGAAAGACACTACCGAAATACCAAAGATAATTAGAAATTATTTTGAAAATTTATACTCAATTAAAAGAGAATATCAGAATATCTCAAAGCATCCACAAATTTGTAGTACCATCTGATCTACCCGGAATGAAGTAGGAGGACATACACAATTTAAACAGCTCAATTTCAAGCAATTAAATAGAAGATGCCATCAAAAGCCTACCTATCTAGAAAAGCCCAGGATCAGATGGATTTGCAGGTGAGCTCTACACATCCTTGAAAGAAGAATTAACACCAATATTTCTCAAATTATTCCATGAAAGGAAAAGGAAGGAGGGCTTCCAAAGTCATTCTATGAGGCTAGTATCACCCTGATACCAAAACCAGCAAAGACATATCAAGGATAGAAAACTTCAGAACAATATCCCAATGAACATAGTTGCAAAAATTCTCAATCAAATTCTGGCAAATTGCATGCAAAAAAACATATTAAAACCCCATGATCAATTGGGGTTCATCCAAAGGATGCAGGGTTGGTTCAAAAAATTAAAGGAAATCAAATCAATGTATGGAAATCAAAAAACATAACTCATCACATCAATAGACTTAAAGACAAGAATCATATGATCATCTTAATTGATGCAGAAAAAGCATTTGACAAAATACAGCACATGTTCATATTCAAAATACTTGAAAAAGTGGGGGATGATAGGAACATACCTTAACATTTTAAAAGCTATATATGCCAAGTCCAAGGCCAATATCATTCTAAATGGAGAAAAATTGAAAGCAATCCCCTTAAAAACTGAAACAAGGCAGGGATGCCCTCTTTCACCACTTCTATTCAACATAGTCCATAAAATCTAGCCAGAGCATTCAGAGCAATGAAAGAAATTAAAGGGATACCAATAGAAAAAGAACGCAAACTATCTCTATTTGCCAATGACATAATTCTATATTTAGGAGATCTAAAAAATTCCACCAAAAAACTTCTAGAACTAATAAACGAATTAAGCAAAATAGCATGATATAAAATCAATACCCATAAATCAAATACATTTCTATGAATCAGTGATTAATCCTTTGCAAGAGAAATTAGGAAAACTACCACATTCACAATAGCCTAAAAAAAAAATATTGGGAATCAATCTAACGAACAGGTGAAAGACCTCTACAATGAAAACTACAGAATACTAAAGAAAGAAATTAAAGAAGAACTTAGAAGATGGAAAAATTTCTTCTGCTCTTACACAGGCAAAGTTAATAATGTCAAAATGGCCATACTACCAAAAGTGTTATTCAGATTTATTGCAATTCTTATTAAATCGAAATGACATTCTTCATGGAACTAGGAAAAACAATCATGAAATTCCTTTGGAAAAATAAGAGACCTAGAATAGCCAAACAAATCCTTAGCAAGAAAAGTGAAGCAGGAGGCATCACAATACAATATCTTGAACTATACTACAGAACTATAGTAATAAAAACAGCATCGCATTGGCATGAAAACAACCATGTAAACCAATGGTACAGAATAGAGGACACAGAGACAAACTCACATAAATACAGTTGTCTCATACTAGACAACAGTGCCAACAACATATATTGGAGAAAAGATAGCCTCTTCAACAAATGGTGCTGGGAAAACTGGAAATCTATATGTAGCAAAATGAAATTAAACCCTTATCCCTTACCCTGCAAAAAAATCCACTCAAAATGGATAAAAACTTTGGTACTAGAACAGAGACTCTGTGCCTAATAGAAGAAAAAGTAGGTCTAAATCTTCATTTTGGCTTAGGACCTCACTTCCTTAAGATTCCTAAAGTGTAAGAAGTAAAATCAAGAATCAATAAATGGGATGGATTCAAATTGAAAAGGTTCTTCTCAGGAAAGGAAACAACCAATAATGTAAAGAGAAAGCCTATAGAATGGGAGAAAATTTTTACACATGTACATCAGATACAGCACTAAAGTTTAGGATATAGAAGGAACTCAAAATACACCAAAAAATCAAATGACCCAATTAACAAATGGGCTAAGGGCCTGAACAGACACTTCACAGGAGAAATACAATTGATTAATAAACATATGAGAAATGTTCATGATCTCTAGCAATTAGAGAAATGCAAATCAAAGCTACTCTAAGATTTCATCTCATTCCACTCAAATGGCAATTATCAAGAATATAAGCAATCATATGTGTTGGTGAGGATGTTGAGGAAAAGGTACACTCATACATTGTTGGTGGGAATGCAAATTGGTACAACCACTAACGAAAAGCAGTATGGAGATTTTTCAGAAAGTTGAAAAGGAATGATTATTTGACCCAGGACTCCCTCTCCTCAGTTTATACACAAAGGACTTAAAATCTGTGTACTACCATGACACAGCCGCATAAAAATTTACAGCAGTTCAATTCAGAATAGATAAACTATGGAATCAACCTAGATACCCTTCAACAGATGAATGGTAAAACAAAATGTTGTACATATACACAAGGGAATATTACTTAGGCTTAAAGAAGAATGAAATTATGGCAAGTGAATGGATGGAGCTGGAGAATATCATCCTAAGTGAAATAAGCCAAACCAAAGAACCCCCAAAAAACAAAAAGAACGAATACCAAATCTTTTCCTTGATAAGTGGATCCTTATCCATAATGGGCAGTAGGGAAGAATGAAGGAACTTTGGATTGTTCAGAGGGGAGCGAGAGAAGGGAAGGGGGTGTGGGTGTAGGAGGGATGGTGGGATGAGTTGGATATTATTACCCTATATATATATATGATTACTTACTGGTAAGACTCTGTAACACATTCAGACAGAGGAAGGAGAAGTTGTGCTCCATTTGTGTACAATGTGTCAAAATGCATTCTAGGGTCATCTATAACTAATTAGAACAAATTTTAAAGAAAGAATAGATTTTGGGGGGGCAGATTTCAAAATGGTTTTCTACAATAAACTAATTTTTGTTTTTGAAAAATAAATTCCAGAAAGGAGACTATAACATATTGGTTTTATGGGAAGAGAAGGATTGAAGAAAGCAGAAACAAAGAACAAGAAACAATTTGGTGATCTCAAAGCTATTTTCCTTGTAAGGCACTGGTGGGTTGACAGAATAATTAAATTTAAGTGATTTTCTTCAGGGTACTTCTGATATATTTGAAATGTCATTATCACTTCTATTGAAAATGACCTGCTTGGGAAATGTGACTATTTTCTCTCCTTCAGTCTTGAAAGGTCAGATAACAAGTTAGTTTGGGTTTTGAAAACTGGCATGGGAGACTCCACTTCAATTTTTTGTCTAGTCTGTTGGCACTCAGACCTGGGGTTTAGTCACAACAATTGCTTGTTATGTTGACTCAACAATTAATGTTGATTACTTTCAATATACTTCCCAGGAAAGAAACTAAACAGAAGTGGACTTTATTGTGTATTTGATTTTATAAAATTATAAAACCCAAGATCCATGTTTAAGTAGTTTTCTTGAAAAAAATCAAGTTTTGGAAATTTTTATTTTTTGACAGGATGTGTTTTTAAAACTACAAAATTAGAATAATTCATTGTTAAACTTAATTATTTAAATTTGAAGGGAAAGGAAAATTCTGTAGGAAAAATAGCAATGTCATGTACCTTAAATCCTTTCAATTAATACCTTGAGAACCTTGATATAACTCTTTCTGCAATGGATTCTACCTAGGTATGAATGATATGCTTAATCAACAAAAATGTATGAAAATTTTATTATTTGCATTTATGAATCCTAAATTTGTATTTATTTAGGATAAATTATTTTATTAATTCATTAATATTTAAGCACAAGTAAAAAAAATGTTGAATAAGTTCTCCAACACAAATTATTGTAAAATTCAACAAAATACATGATTCAACTCTTTAGGTATTAAGCAACAGATAGTGAAGGTCTATAATTGTTGACAGAAAGGAGACAGGCAATGTGACTGCCCCATTTTTCATTTCGTGTTGTCTGGGGACATACTCTATGGCACATGAAAATAGAGTATAGGCAAAACCAGTTGGCCTCAGAAGAGAAGAAAGAATTCAAAATTCTGTGCTGCTTAAGTTGCTTGAATTTATGAGGCAATAAAGAAGGATTTGATCAGAAGGGAGTATTCAGGAAGTCTGCATGGCCCTGATTCATGATTGACATATATATACGCAAGGTGAATTTTCAGAAAGTCAAACCAAAAGTATTTGGTGAGACACTAAAAGCAGAATGGAGTTACTATTCATTGGAAATATTGGGATTCTGGATGAACTACTGTATATATACTTCACCAAAGAATTTAGTTACTTGAGACACTCTTGTAGGACAAACAGTGAGAACTACAGCATATTGTAAATAACATGTTCTAGGATCAAGGAAAAATCCAATATACATAAGGTGTAACAAATAACAAATCAAATTTTAAATGCTCAAGGTGATCCTGTCATTCATTGAGTCACTTGCCAAAACAAAATTCAATACTATTGAAAGTAAGAACAAATTCTTTAATGTATCATGCAAATGTTCAGGTCTCATGGGTACACGCTTACTGAGAAATTCACCATATTATATATATATATTAAATATGTACATTTTTTCATATGTTAAACAAGCCCAGTGAAATGGTTCTAAAACTATATGGCATAAAACAAAAAATTATGTTATGTGAAGACACAGAAAAACGTGACATAAAATTATTTTTTAAAATAAAATTGACACAGACTGCAATGATAAAGATCTTGAATCTTCAAGACAGGTATTTTAAATAAGTTTAAATCCTTTGAAAAAAGAAAATGAACAGGTGGGGAATCTCAGAAAAGAAAATGAAACATATAAATAAGCAAATAAGAAATAATTTGAAGATGTAAGTACTGTATCTTAGAGTGAATATTTATTTGATAGTTTTAGTAGTGTAATATAAAATGAAGAAAAAGATCAATGAAGAATGACTTAAACTAACATTTGATATAAAGATGGCTAAAAACACCCTATATTGATGATAAACACTAACGCATTTTTTATGACGATGTTAAGTTCAAGTAGGACAGACAGACAAAATAAAGTCACATGCCACAGTTAACATTAAAATCCAAGAGTAAGTAGTAAAACTTAGAAGTATCCAGAAAAGAAAAAGATCACATTACACAGAGAAGATCAGTGCTTTCAATGACGACACCCGAAAAACAGTGACGGGGAAGAATAGGAAGTGGCATTTTCAAAGTGCTGAAAAGAAAACAAACAATAACAATGAGTCAATCAATCTAGAAATGAATATGCAGCAGGAATATTTACAGAATAGGTAAAACTAGCATCTATTCTGATGGTTCCAAGATGAATTTGTCCCCAGTGAATCTGCACCGTTAAGTTTAAAATCAATTCTCCAGGCAGAAGGAAATGGATTCTGAACAGTTTTCATGAAATGGAGCAATATTATGAAACACTACAAAGAGTATGAAACACAACAATAATAAGATGCACATTGTAACCCAAGGATCCGTGTGACCAGCAGAATGTGGCAGAAGATAGAGTATGTCAATGCAGTGTGAAACACTGGAGATCGTGCAATTTGAACGCGCGCTCTCTCTCTGTGTCTTCCCATATTCTTTAGAAGAGGCGGAAAAATCAGGTCCCAAGGACACTAAGGTAGCCTTTGAGAAGACCCACATAGTGAGGGACAGATACTTCTGAACTTCAGCTAGGAGAAATCATGGTCTCTCAACATTCCTGTTAATAAGTTTTGAAGCAGATTCTCCAGGCTCATTTGAGCCTTAAGATTGTTGCCCCATCTCTCAACCTGGATTCTGATCTCTTGAAAGATCCTGAGCCACAGTTACCAGTGAAATTCTTGCAGATTCCTGATCCCTAGAAATTCGGTGAAATAATCTTTGTTGCTTTTTAACTGCTACCTTCAATAGTAATTTAATGTGTAAGAATATTAACTAATACATGGCAATACATTTGTCTACATGGATAATATGGACTATTTTCTGAGAAGTTACAAACTACCAAAACTCACATAGAACTCATATAGTAAGAAATAGATAAGCTGTATATCCTTTTATGTATTAAAGAAATTAAAGTAAAACAAAAAAAACAAACTGAAAAATATTGCATTTTCAACTGAGTGAAAAAAATCATCATCAGACATCCAAATGAATGGGTTTCAACTGATGCACTGCTGAAAAGGAATTTTGTTTCTTTCTACTCTTTTGTTAGAAAAGGAGGGCCTTCAATCAATAACCAAAGCTTCTGTCTTAAGAAATGGGAAAGAAAAAGCACAAGAAAAGAAACAATAAAAAGTAGAAGTCACTCTATAGAAAGAAAAATACTATATAAAAGTTAATGAAATAAAAGTTAATATTAATAAGATCAATAAAATAGGTAATGTCCTTGTTTGACTAATCCAGGAAAAATGCACAATTTAAAGTATCAGAACAATAGAAGGGACATCACTAAAGATCCTACAGACATTAACATGGATAATTATAAGTATCAAAGTATTTGTATAGGTTAATAGATATTTTACAT
This sequence comes from Glaucomys volans, assembly GCA_020662805.1. Lineage (NCBI taxonomy): Eukaryota > Metazoa > Chordata > Mammalia > Rodentia > Sciuridae > Glaucomys > Glaucomys volans. Next base: position 131,149 of record JAJEJO010003200.1, on the reverse strand, counting down.
TATTACCTAATTCAAAAATCTAGTAAGCACAGTGTCTGTTGAATAATATAGGTACTTCCTTCAACAATAATCACTACTCATATGAATTCTTGAATCAATGTCTTATGTAAAGTTCATTTTTATTAATCTTTTTGTTTTATAAAATTGCAAAGACATTTCAATTAAAATAATGATATAAGAAATTTCCATTACTATAGAACTAACTAATCATGATAATTACAATATCACAAAATGTGTATTTCTCATATCACTAAACCATAGGACCGGTAAAAATTGGTTCATTTCATCGGCATCTATGCAGTTTATTGAATTACTGGTGTGATATGTAGGAAATAAATAAATTTATGTTGTATAAAGTACATTTTCATAGTGAAAGTTTAAATGTTGTTTACTGTCTAGATTTTTATAAAGAATATTTCTAATTTGACAGAGTAAAACGCTTCCCAGGATTTTATTTTAAGTTTAAGAAAGCAATGTTAAATTGCAGTTAAAAATATAAAACAAAATTATATGGGGCTAAAATTAAATAAACTCTTATTCTATTATTCTTAGAGGAATGGTTATTAAGTTGAATCTATGAAAGCACATTTCTGTATGTTGTGGTCTTTGGTTTCTTTCAAGCAATTTTTAATGGCCAGAATCATGGGCAATATTCTCATTCCTATTTTCTTTATATGATATCATGTTTTCCAAATTTGGATGTGTTGATATGCACTGCACTAGTGCATATTCCAAACACAATCTTGAAGACATGCCTAAATTCTTCTGTTTGATGATTTACTCTGCTTGACTGTTTAAAACTGAAATCGATGAATTTCTTAGGAATCCCATAAAATAGTAATCTCTTGACATTAATTCTTTATGTTTAAGCATACCCTTTGATTTACACCATTATTACCACTTTCATTTTTAAATGGAAACATATTTTTCTTATAATCTTTGCATAACTTTCCTCTGAGCAGCATTGGCAACCTTACTAGCTCTCTGTATATTATTAGTTTGTATTTTGCTACTGGGGACTAGCATTCAATCTGTAACTATGACCAATAACTTACATCAATGTCAAAAACAATGTTTCATAATTACCTGGTATTATATAGTACAAGAGGTTATTATAATTGTTTAAATAATAATTTTGCTTTACATTTTAGTTATACAGCTTAAGCTTATTTGAAATTCAACACCGAGCAGTTTTTATTAAAATATAAATAAATATTTTGTGCCTTGAGTATTAGAGGGATAAATTTGTGAAGTACCAGTATTAAAACTGAGAAATATAAACAGAATATCTGTAATTACTCTTAATTAGCTATTAGAGGCCTATCAAATCAAAAGCTCTTATATAGTGTTTTAAATTATTATACTGCCATAAATCTTGGGGATAAATTGCTTCATGTTTTTTTTCCTATGAGGTACAGTCAAATAAGTCTTGATTTCTATAATAGGAGGAATGGAAGACCACTGAAAGGTTTTAAGAAAATGAGAATATTGAACATTTTTTTAACAATTATTTCTATCACTTCTCAGTAAAGAATGGATTATGAAAATAAGAGAGTGAAAGAAAGAAAATTAGTGGCTCAGTTCTTTGGCTGTCCAAGAGTAAGATAATGGTAGCTTTGGGCTAGGGCACTGGTTTGTAAGGTGAGGTCCATGGACTTTTTCAGGGAATGCAATGAAAGCCTTCACTGCTTGGAAAATAGAAGCTGCTTCAATAATTGTTTATACTAGGCCTGAAAATATAAATAGAAGTTGTGCTAAAAGCATGCAAAAATACTAAAACCAAAAGAACTTTGAAAAAATATGTTAATGTAAATAAAAAGAAAAAGGAAAGGGGCCAAGTCTAGAAGTCAAAGTGTTTACTAAAGAGTATATTCAGAGATTTAATTGCAACACAAACTTTGTTCAGGATTTAAGCGTATAAACTACAAAGACAAATTTGAAGATGCCATGAAGCATGTGCTTTCTTCTCTTAAAAAAATTCTGGCAGTTCTGATCCCTAAACTATTTTACCTTGCATTTATTTTCCTGTAGAATACTTACTACATATGTATAGTATATGCTTTCTTGTTTATTTCTGGTTTCTCTAGCTACTAGTCTATAAGCTCCTTGAGGGTAAACAATTTATAATATTTGGCAACTACTGAGTCCTAGTGATAAACACATGTTGACTGCATGAACAAATATGACACTTTCTCAGAGTACAGGATGCTTTTCTTTTGTAGCACTGACACTCTACCATTTTCCATTTTGAACATTTTATTGGTGCGATTATCTATTTTGCAGCCAATACATGGGAAACATCAAAGACAATACCAACCATGATTAGTTGTGTTCAACTGTATATATCCAGTACTTTACACAAAAACTAGCATTTCTGAGCGATCCAACAAAGACTTCTCAAGTAAATTAAAGGACTCTTTAGAGGATTTGAAGGTGGACAGAAGTAGATGATATCCCCTCCCTATACATGATTCTGAATAATTGAACTTACAAGATATTGTTCAAAGGAAACTCTTCATTGTGACATAGGTGGAGGTAGGGAAAAGCTAAAATATCAAGTTATACATTGCTTATTAAACTTTTCTTTGTAAAATCTGAAATACTGAGCAGATCAATGGCACATAGATTTAAGTGCAAACTCAGGCATAGGCAGGTTATCTATAGTATGTATGTTTAGTGAGTAAATACTGACTCACACAAGGTTTGACCTCAATCATTTACTGAGCTATAATGAAGAATAAGAAGCCCTTTGGGATTCAATGGTTTGTTATCTTGTGTTGGTAGATTTAAGAAGTATCTTGCTATAGTTTTTTTTCCTTGAGATTATTAAAACAGTATATTTTTATTCTTTTGATCCAACTTTTATCTACTAACCCAACTGCAACTAAGAAAAATAAAAGGTTTGCTATACACTCACTCATCTTTTTTTCATCTTTCTTTCTTCTGTAAATATAACTCTCTGACCTTCGCAATTTTCTTTCTTTATAAGTAATTTATTGTAATATTTGGTCATTATTTCTCCTTCACCTTTAAAATAAAACTTTTTTTTTTGGTATACAGAAGTTTTACTTGGTATATTAACTTATCTCTCATCCTTTTAAGTATTTCATTCCCTTCTCTTCTTATTGATGTGGTATCTGAGGAGAAATCAAGTGTAATTCCAATTTTTATTACTCTCTATATAAGGTGTTTTTACCTCTTTTTCTCTCATTTAAAATGACATGTCATATAGATATGCCTCAGTGTAATGCAATGTTTCAGTATTTATCCTCATTAGTGTTCTCTGAGATTACTCTATTTGTTATTTAGGGTCTGAGATTCATTTAATGAAAATTTCAGTCATTATTGGTTTAAATGTTTCTTCTGTTTCTTTCTCACTCTCCTCATTCTAAAATTTCCATTATATAAAAGTTAAAAGCTTTAAAGGACAATGGAAGTGAAATATTGTAACAGTATCTATGACTTTAAATGTAAAAGTCTTAAAACTTCTTTATATAAACTTGACATTTTGGAGATTCAATAACAGGTATCTATAGAGCAGTATATCTCAACTTTTTGTAAGTCTATGGCCACTTTTTAAAATAATTTCATTGGGTTCTCAAATGTGTTCATCACTTATGCAGTTTAATAACACTGCTATGGAGTTGAAGCACCTTTCTGCCTATCACAAGGTTATTAATGGGAGAACCAACAACTCAAACCTTAGTGTACAAATCTCTAACCCTTTACTCAAAAAACTGTCCTCATGATACTGACTTAAGTAGAGGTAAACCCTAACATGCCTTTGGACCAACACTTGTTGCTTGCTTCTTTTACAGAAATTCTTACTTTTTTTTTTTTCTTTTATTTACTTATTGATTCATTGAACACAAATGGAGTACAGCTATTGTTTCACTGGTTGTACACAAAGTAGAGTCACACCATCTGTGCATTCATGCATGTACACAGGGCAATGGTATCTGTCACACATTGTTATTAATTTTACCCCCCACCCACCCCCACCCCTCCCTTCCCTCTATGCTAGCTATCTTTCCTCCATTCTTGCCATCTTTCCCCCCCACATTATGCATCATCATTCATATATCAGAGAGACCATTCGGTTTTTGGATTTTTGGGATTGGCTGATCTCACTTAGCATAAGAGTTTCCAACATCATCCATTTACCTACAAATACCATAATTTTATTCTTCTTTATGGCTGAGTAATATTCCATTGTGTATATATACCACAGTTTCTTTATCCATTCATCTACTGAAGGGCATCTAGGTTGATTCCTTAATCTAGCTATTGTGAATTGAGCAGCTATGAACATTGATGTGGCTGCATCACTGAGGCAATCTGATTTTAAGTCCTTTGGGTATAGGCCAAGGAGTGGGATAGCAGGGTCAAATGGTGGATCCATTCCAAGTTTTCTAAGGAATCTCCACACTGCTTTCCACAGTGGCTGCACCAACTTGCACTCCCACCAGCAATGAATGAGTGTACCCTTTTCCCCACATCCTCGCCAACACCTGTTGTTGCCTGTGTTCTTGATAAAAGACATTCTAATTGGGGTAAGATGAAATCTTAAGGTGGTTTTGATTTGCATTTCTCTTATAACGAGTGATGTTGAACATTTTTTCATAAATCTGTTGATTGCTTGTAGATCTTCCTCTGTAAAGTGTCTGTTCATTTCCTTGGCCCATTTATTGATTGGGTTATTGGTGTTCGTGGTGTAAAGATTTTTGAGTACTTGGTAGATTCTGGAGATTAGTGCTCTGTCCGAAGTGTGTGTGGCAAAGATTTTCTCCCACTCTGAAGGCTCTCTCTTCACATTGCTGATTGTTTCCTTTGCTGAGAAGAAGCTTTTTAGTTTCACTCTATCCCAATCATTGATTCGTGCTTTTATTTCTTGCGCTTTGGGAGTCACGTTAAGGAAATCTGGTCCTAGGCCAACATGATGAAGATTTGGACCTATTTTCTCTTCTATTAGGTGCAGAGTCTCTGGTCTGATTTCTAGGTCCTTGATCCACTTTGAGTTGAGTTTTGTACAGGGTGAGAGATATGGGTTTAGTTTCATTTTGCTGCATATGGATTTCCAGTTTTCCCAGCACCATTTGTTGAAGAGGCTGTCTTTTCTCCATTGCATGTTTTTGCCTCCTTTGTCAAGTATGAGATACCGGTACTTATTTGGGTTTGTCTCTGTGTCCTCTATTCTGTACCATTGATCTACCTGCCTATTTTGGTACCAATACCATGCTGTTTTTGTCACTATTGCTCTGTAGTATAGTTGGAGGTCTGGTATTGTGAAACCCCCTGCTTCGCTCTTCTTGCTAAGGATTGCTTTAGCAATTCTGGGTCTCTTATTCCTCCATATGAATTTCATGATTGCTTGCTCTATTTCTATGAGGTCCATCATTGGGATTTTAATTGGAATTGCATTGAATTTGTATAGCATTTTTGGAAGTATGGCCATTTTGACAATATTAATTCTGCCTATCCAAGAACATGGGAGGTCTTTCCATCTTCTCAGATGCTCTTTAACTTCTTTCTTTAGCGTTCTGTAGTTCTCAGTGTAGAGGTCTTTCACATCTTTTGTAAGATTGATTCCCAAGTATTTTTTTTTTTTTGAGGTTAGTGTGAATGGGGTAGTTTTCCTAATTTCTCTCTCAGAGGATGCATCACTTACAAATAAAAATGCATTAGATTTATGAGCATTAATTTTATATCCTGCTACTTTGCTAAATTCATTAATGAGTTCCAGTAGTTTTCTGGTGGAATTCTTAGGATCTTCTAGATAGAGAATCATGTCATCAGCAAATAGGGATAGTTTGATCTCTTCTTTTCCTATTCGTATTCCTCTAATTTCTTTGGTCTGTCTAATTGCTCTGGCTAGAGTTTCAAGAACAATGTTCCCCCTGAGAACTGGAACAAGGCAGAAATTCTTACTTTTTTTTATAACATTTGTAAATGTACTTCCCATAAAAATAAATCCCTACATTTAAATAGTGTATTTGATACAGTTTCTAGATATTAGGGACTAAAAATTGTTTGCTGAATAAATAGCAATACTATAAAACAGACACTGAACTTAAGTAAAATTGAACAACACTAAATTAGTGTCTAAATACTAATAAAGATTCTAAAATAAAATACATATACATAAAGGTATTGTATATTTATGTGTATGTGTGTGTGTGTATAAAATAGTTGTATTGCATGATATGGGTGTCTAAGAAGCAGACTTATACATGTTATCACAGTGAAAGGTTAGTTGATTTGTAACATCTGTGGGAGGAAAAGGGAAAAATGGATGGAATTACCAGGTTTTGATGGTGATCTAATGAATTCTTTATTTATAGGATCACATGAGTCTTCAGAACATGATATAGATGTGATTAAATGTATACTCACTCAGTGCATTTGAATAAAACATCCTCTTAAAGAGTAATCAATGGAGTATACCCCATGTCACTCACCTATATTTTCTGAGTATATCACAGTATGTTCTATAAAAACACCCTTGAAAGTTTCACTCAGAATCAAAACTTCTAAAAGATGTTAATTGTTACGAGTATTGATAACCACTAATAAAACTCTAACTGTTATTACAAAAATAAAGTTATTTGTGAAAAATTTTAACATCTTTTCAGCTATTTTCTTTCCAAAGTTGTTTGCTTTTTGGAGTACATAAATGTCATTTTGAAAATATTTTCACATACTGGCTATGTAATGTGAATGCCAAAAAAGAATCCTGGAAAGTTAAAGATAATTAAATCTCTAACTTCCATCCTGGTTCAGCAGAACATCAGACACTCAGTAAGATAACCACAATTTAATGTCAAACCTTCCTGCTGAAAAAGAATGTCACATAACTGACAGAACAAGTCAAGAAAAACAAATGCAACCAACCATCTCTCAATTGTATTTCTCAATTTTCCATCAAACAACCTACACCTTTTCAAATTTTATCTGAAGCTATAGAAGTAGCTTTTATTATTTATGATGTAACCTTTAAAAATACGACAAAGTATTTCTTAAGTATACCAAAAAAAACCTCAAAAAATGACACCTCAAAGATTTTTTTTCTTTATTTTATCTTTATTTTTCTAGTACTTGGGATTGAATCCAGGGCCTTGTGTATGCTCTATCACTGAACTATATCCCCCATCCTCAAGGCCTTGACTGATCTTCATTGTAGCTCAGTCAGGGATTGACCTCACCCTGTAAGCCAGTCACTGAATATACTCCCTAGTATAAAAGTTGCTTATGTCTCAGTTTTTCCTTAAAGTGTCATTGATCTATTCAGTAATTCAGATTTTAGAAACAAATACTTAATAAGTAAAACATATATTTTGATAATTTAACTCTTTGTATTAATCAACTGTTCTTTGTTGGGACCAAAATTGTGTGACAGGAATAATTTAGAAGAGGAAAGATTTACTTTGTCTCATTGTTTTAGAGGTTCAGTTGGCTCCAAGGCAGAAACATCACAGCAGAAATCCATGGTGGAGGAAAACTGCTCACCTCTTGACATCTGGGCAGCAGAGAGACAAAAAGAGAGAGAGAGGAAGGGAACACAGAGAAGATAAACTCTCTTGGGTTATGTAAGTCTCTGCTGGTAAATTTACTTCTTCTAACTAGTTCCCACCTCCCAGAAGTCTGTTCATCTATGGATAAATAAATAATTTGAAATTAGTCAACTAGATGAATCCACTAATGAGGTCAGAGTCTCCATAATCCAATCATTGCTTACTGTCCCCACCTCTGAACCTTGCTGCACTGGGGCCCATGTTTGCAACATAAGAGCTTTTGGGGAGACCAAACCATAACACTTTTTCCTACCTCAAACTATGCAGCATGAAAGAGCTTCCCTTAAAGAATATCATTCAGTTCTTTCAGAACCATGGTTAAGGGGTGATGGTCCACTTCTGTTCACCTTCAAATAGTCCAGGGAGTCACTTAATTTACCAAGATATTTGTGGAACTACTTGGGCAAGCTATTATAGAATGTTATGGCTACACTTTATATTTTCAGTTTTCTAAAATTTAGTTTTCTAAAATTTCTGTGATTACATTTAAATTTTCCACAAATAATCAGTTATTCTCATTACTAAAATCTGTTGAAGGGCATCTAGGTTGGTTCCTAGTCAACAGTCTAATTATTGTGAATTGAGCTGCTATAAACATTGATGTGGCTGTGTTACTGTAGTATGCTAATTTTAAGTCCTCTGGGTATAAACCAAGGAGTGGGATAACTGGGTCAAAAGTTGGGTCCAAGACAGACATCATTACCCTATGTATATGTGTGATTAACAAGAATGATATGAATATATATCATGCACAACCATAGAAATGAAAATTTGTACCCCGTATGTGTACAATGAATCAAAATGAAGTCTATAAAATAAAAAAAAATAAAAAATGAAAATTAAAAAATCTGATGAGAAATGAATATCACAATTGATACCTTTTATGTTTTGGTCAAAGATTTTAATCTTACATCTAGATTTTTGATCTGAAAGAAATGTAAAATTAAGGACGCTAGGCTTTCCTTGTTACTTAATTTGATTTATAGTAAAGAAAACATTGTTCCCTTTATTAAACACTTTAGTTTATTCTGAATCCTCAGTGAGGCATTTGAGAGGCCTATAATATGCCTCCAAGAAGTTAAGAAAATATCTGCAAAACATAATGGTTAAAATAATTTCATTTGATTTTTAAATAATGATTTAAAAAACCTTATGGAATAATGTGGAATTCTTATGACATTATTAGGAAAGAAGACAGAGACTGAGAAAATTGGATTTTATATTTCAGCTAAAATATTCGTTTTAACATATGGTAGCTGTGGATTATTTTCACAGTCCACAGATCTGTGCATATGACAGTAAACATATGCTTGAGCTGTAAGCATCTCAAATGGAAATATTCATAATTTGAAATAAATAATTTCCAGCACTGATCAAAAACTGTTTTACTTATCTATTAACAGGCCGTCTGTTACTAATATAATTACACTGTATATTTATGATACTTGGCACTTATACTGAAGCAGAGGGGGAGAGAAATTAGAAGGAGACAGTTAGACCAACAGAGAAAATGAAGAAAGCACAAACACAAAATGCCACAGCATGCAAACTGTAAAAATGGAATGAAGATGTCTATAAACATTATACTTGAAAAGATCAGTTCTATTAATTTTAATTACCTTAAAATCTTTATTTATACAAATCACTAATTATAATTTATAATTGTCTTATAATGTGTGTTTCTTCTACTAGAATACGAACTCTGTGAGGACACTGCTTCTGGCTTTTTGGTGTATCTCTATCATTTAACCCAGAGGCTGGTGCAAATTAGGAACTCAATACTTATTGGTTGAGTTGAATTGGAAGAATATATAAATGAGAGGTTGCCTGTACCTGAGAGATTGAGGAAAATTTTCAAAAAGAAGAAATTTTACTTGGATCAGGGGGAGGAAGAAAGGAGATTCTGCAATATATGGAAAACAGTTGCACACAAATGTCCAGGATCATTAGTACTTAAAATGTGCTAAGACATAATACAAGACACATTAATGATTAATGGCAGAAAGAGACATAGAGTCACTACCTGATGAAATAATGTAATGTAATGTTAAAAGAGAAGAGCTGCACATTTTTCTCCCTTCCTTTTGGTAAAGGCCAGAAGGTGAAAGGAAGGAAATTGCAAGAGAAGATATTCATGAGAACAAACAGAATGGTGCTGGTGTTATGAGTTTCCATATGGTATATCTAAAAAACCTTTTATGTATGTATACACAGCAATTCTTGATTCTTTCTGGTAAGTTTCAACAGTTAAGTACCCTCTATCCTTCTTTCTCTGCCTCCTTAATAGCAAATATCTAGAATTTGATAAGAATAGAAAAGTCTTTGGTAACTAACAACTATAGAAATTTTCAGATATAGAATGCTAAGTAACTTATTTGTGTATTTTACACAGGCAAAATTGTGAGTTTCAAAAATATATGAGTACTGTAGTTAATCTTTTTCTGGCTATTTCTAATACCATTGTGTCTCAGGATCATCTAACATTACTATTAATGTGAATATGTAGTAAATTTTAATACCATTATTTAATTTGAAAATTTAAAGACTTAATTACTGGGATTCCTTAATGGTTCAATAAGAACAAGTTATTTAATTCATTTATTGTATATTTACCAGCGACGCAACAATCAAGATGTTGAAGGCTACATAAAGATTACAGATTTATAATATCTCTGATTTTTACTCCAATGGTAGGATACCCCAAAGTAAACTTATCACTTAGGTTTTTGTATTTTGTATTTCTATTAAATTTTATTTGTAAATACTTAATAGTCTTCTTATATACACTATGTCCAGAACAAATCCCAATTCAAAAAATCTTATGCCTGCAACAATTCAATATTCAAGTTTCATCCTCCTTTCCTCTCAGTAAATGGTCTCAGTATCTATTTTGTTCTAGCCCAAATCCTAGAATTCATTCTTTATTTTCTCTTCAGTCTCACCATCTCTCTCTTTCTTCTTTAAGATACCCATTTATCAATCACAGTCATTACTATTTCTGCATTGTGAGGAAATATACTAACTCATTCATCCTTTAATTTATGTATTTAATCAATAATTTGACAAATGCATATGACTGCACATTACTTAGCACTGATTGATTGATAAGTTATAGTGGAGTAGCGCAAAAGGATAGAGTCATCCCTTCTGGACTCCCACACTCTAGAAAGAACATATTTAATAAACACAGCAAAAGGTCATCAGTGTTATGATAAATCTTATCTCAACAATAGATGTGCATGTGAACTTTTGTTGTCATGATTCAAAATATATTTTCACATTCTCTAAATTGAGACATTGCATATTGTATAATATATTTATTTCCCTTTGATGACAAATATAGGACATAATTATATGTATTTCAAATAATGTAAGGTACATAACAAGGAAATTGAAAGTAATCAGGAAATTATTAATTATAGCTTAGAATATTACTGATTGTTACCTTCCCACAAAAAGCCTTCTACTATTTTGAGATTTTGTTATTTATAAGTTGATAAAGCCTTCAAGAAATATAAATTCAAGATTCATAAATGTGTTTTCCACCTAGACTGAGAAGTAGAGATGTCTTTCCAAAGTGTACTGATTTTATTTTATGAAGTACTTCTTCTAGGGTGAATGTCTTAGAAACAGGTTGACAATAACATCACAAAAGTAACTGCAGACAACAGGAAAGTGAAATAACTACTCATCTCAGCAAACTGTCATGAATGCCAATGATGGAATCTTAGCATCATCCTTAAAATTTTGAAGGTCACTGCTATAAATTAATGGAGAGGAAAATATCATCTACCAAATTTACCCCCTTCCTCTCTCACCCATATCTGGATAAATATCAATATGACATTTGGGGCAGAAAAGAATTAAATGGAAGAAGTATGTCATAATCTATTTAAAGGTTGTTACACTGAAATTCATGGAGACAGTATTTTGATTTTAGAAAGTATTGCTAATATAAACAGTACTTGGATATTCTAAAAGAGGCAGAATCCAAATCATGATATGTAAGAAACATAATCAATTAACTATTTTTCTTATTCTGTTTGGCCTTTTATATCAGAGTACCACAAACTGGGTGGCTAATGAGCAACATACATTTATCTCATGCTTCTGGAGGCTAGGAAGTACAAGGTCAAGGTGCTGACAGATTCGATGCCTAAGGAATATCAATGGTCATGGGTCTTCATGTGATGAAAGGGGCAGAGATACTCCCTGGGACATAGTTTATGAGGGAAATAGTTCCATTAATCAGGACTCTGCCCTCATGACCTACACCTTCCAAAAGCAACACCTCTAAACACAAAACATTTAGGATTGATTTTCAAGAATAAATTGTCAAAAGGTCATCTCTCTTAGAAAACATGAAAGTTTTGAGAAACTAAATGTGGTTAATTATGTTTGAATGCTAGAGTAAATGCCACTCAAAATTTAATATGTGTCATTTATCAAATTAATTAATTATTTCTGGTTTGTTCTTTGTAGCCCTGACGACTAAATTGGATGAAATAATGGGTAATTTTTATGCTTTTGATGTAATAATATGAAACATTTACTGTGGTTTATAAATAATATTTTATACACTACAAAGAATTCTAAAAACTCAACACCAAAAATTAAAAATAACCCAATCAATAAATAGACAACTGAACTAAACAGACACTTCCCAAAAGAAGCATTACAAATGGTCAGCAAATACATGAAAAAATGTTCAACATCTCCAGAAATCAGAGAAATGCAAATGAAAATTAGACTGAGATTTCACCTTACTCCAGTAAGAATGCCAATTATCAAGAATACAAGTAACAATAAATATTGGCTAGGATGTGGGGAAAATGGTACACTCATACATTGCTGGTGTGACTGCAAATTGGTGCAACCATTATGAAAAGTAGTATTGAGATTCCTCAAGAAACTAGGAAGGGAACCATCATTTAACCCAATTATACCACTTCTCAGTATGTATTCAAAGAAGTTAAAATCAGCATGCTACAGTGATGCAAACACATCAATGATTATTGCAGCTCAAGTCACAATATGCAATCTATGGAACCAAATTAGGTGCCCTTCAATAGATGAATGGATAAAGAAAATGTGGTATCTATACACAATGGAACATATCTTAGCAATAAAGAATGACTTTATGACATTTGCCAGTAAATGGATGGATCTGGAGGGTATCATGCTAAGTGAAATAAGTCAAGCCCCCAAAGACCAGATGTTCTCTCTGATATATGGATGCTAATGCACAACAAGAGGTAGGAGAGGGGAAAAACAGATGGTGAAGAAATTAGACAAAGGGGAATGAAGGGAAGGGTGGGAGATAGGAATAGGAAGGACAATGGAATGAATCTTAATCTAATTTATATATATATACACATATATATATATATATATATGAATACACAACAATGAATCTCCACATCATGTATATCCACTAGACTGCAATCCTAATTAGAATAAGGTATACTCCATTTTATAAATATGTCAAAATTCAGTCTACTATCATGCATAACTAAAAAGAATAAAAAAGTAATATATGGAAAAATATAGTCTCTTAATTCATCTCTCTTATAGGCACAGCAATAATACAGAGATTATGCCTATGGCTTCTGTATAATTCATATGCATTAATTGAGTGCCGTATCTTCTTTGCAGAAGGAAAGACACACAAGGCAGAGGTTATAGCTGCTTCTAAAGGACATATAATTGTGTTTCGTTTTCTTTGATTCTCAGGTCATATGTTTTATAAAATTCTGATTTAACTTGTTACAAGACTAAAGTTTGTCCAAAATGCTCCATCTGTTTGTAACCAGTGATTCTTCTGAGATTGGACACGTGATCCAAACTATAGCAATGAAGTTCAAATGAGAAGTTCCACCAACATTAGCAAGAAATGGGCCTTTCTTCTTTCCTGAGAATGTTAAACTTTGACGAGCTTGACATGCCTTAGGAGAACCAATCACCTTAGGAGAACTATATTAAAAGCTTCCTGGTAATGTGCTAAGGTTTGAATATGAGGTGTTCCCCAAAAGTTTCTGTGTTAATGCAGGAGGTGAAAATATTAGATTACATGACTCAAACCTAATAGTGGATTAATCCACTTCATGGATTAATAATTTGAATGGCCTAACTGGGTGGTAAATGTGATCAGGGAGTGTGTGGCTAGAGGAAGTGGGCGATTGGGGGTAGGCCTTGGGGGTTTATATTTTTACCCTGGCATCTGCTCCTTGACTATCATGAGGCAAGCAGCATTCCTCTGCATTACTTAGAATGACAGAGTCTAAGGACTATGGACTGAACCCATGAATCCATTAGCCAAAGTAAACTTTTCCTCCTCTAAGTTGTTCTGGTCAAGTATTTTGATCATAGCAAAGAAAGTTTAACTAACACATAATGTTTAATTATAAAGCTAGAATTTCTTTTTTTGGAATTCTCAATTCTATGAGCTAACACATTCCTTTCTGATTACATTGAATTATTTCCACCTAAAAAAAATTCCACAAAATTAGCCCTAAATTATTCTATAGTATACAGAAAAATAGAAACAAATATATTTTTTAAAAAGTATATATATGACTTGAAATCCAGTCATGCACAGAGTATATTTAGTGATAGATCCTGGTCATCATATAAAATATCATGCAAATAATTGAAAATTGATTTTACTTTGATATACCTTTGTTTTCATTGTTCATAGGACCTGCTCAGCAAATATTATGGTCACACATTTTAATTTTATATGGTGAAAACTATTTTATTTCTAAAATTATCACAGAAATACATTTCACTATGTGCTTAGAACTAAATGCTAATTAACGCTGAAACTAAGTTAAAATAAGATGGTATTCATTACAATACACTGTAAAAGCAATTTGCAATGTTATTTTAAAAAATAATCTAACATTTACAGCTTTAAAAATCACCTGTATTTTATATTTTATATTCACATAGAGTTAAATTGGAAAACAATTGCAGGTGTCTGCTTCATAAAAGATGTGTAAAAATATAATGAAAATGAAAATTGTTTTACTATCAATGTTTATTTTCAATTAAGGCAAATTATTTTCATCTTTGAAATCTGGAAAATTGTGGGGAAATATTTCTATTTGGGGGATAATTTTCTTTACTGTCTTGAGTATATGCAAAATGACTTCACACAGTGTTCATATATTTCTGAATATATATTTTGTTATTACACTATTACACTTTGGCTGCCTATTCAGATATACATTTGAAATTAATTTTCCTCAACATTTTGAATATATCATTTTACAATTTCATCTAATATTGTATCCAGTATTGATGTACATACATATATGTGGGTATATATATTTTTTTATATATATCCACATGTCTTTTATCTTTCTTTTTCTAAATTAACTATGTCTCCCCCTTAAGATATATAAGATTGTCTATTTTTCTAAATGTTCAAAATTAACGTCTAGAAGCATAGTTTTTCTCTTTATTTCTGAAGCATTCTCATGTCATTTTTTTGAGTATTCACTTCACTCTTCTGTGTGATCTTATTTTCTATTAGGCAAGTGTTGCAACTCCTGAGAGTTCCTTCCTGATTTACAACTTGTTTTTCATAAGCTACATCTCTTTATGCCTTTGTAATATCCTCTCAGAATATTCTTCAGCTTTATCTTCTAGCTCACTAATGTGTTCCTCAACTGGGTCTATTACATATTCATACGATCATCCTATGCATTGAGTGATCCCTGATCACTTTTCATTTTATGGTATTGTAGCATCCAGTATACTTTTGAATAACTCTGCTGATATTTGCTCTTCTTGCTGTGGCATGGTTCTATATAGCCTACCTATTAACTCTATTTCTGGCAACTTCTCTGATTTTATTTTATTTTTTGTGATGCTGCTTTCTACCCATAGCTGGTAATTCTTTGTTATGTGCTGACTATAATTGAGTTCTGCTGGTTCATTCTATGTGCAGTTTATTTGAGGTGTGTGTGGCACCCATGTAATTTGGTCATTGCCTGCCATAAATGTGGAAGAGAGTCACTGAATATAATGTAGAGGGATGTTTCAGTCTGCATAAACATTGCTAGCAGTTCTGTAGCTTTTGAGCCTCTTGCACAAGATCTCATATCCTCTGTCCTGGTTATAATCAAACCTCCATTTTATCCCATTCCTGCTGCCTGTCTCAAGGATAAGGAGGAAGGAGGGGCATGAACAGGTCATATTCAGTTCTCCAGCAAAAATGATCTTCTACTCTCAGTGTGATTATGTGCTATGTAGCAGACCTAGATATGTAGAAAAGTGCTAATTTAGAAATAAAACTAGAAGTCATGATGTCATATAATTTAAGGAATTAACTGTTTCAGAAAAGAGAAGAATTTAGTAGTGTCAACATTTCAGAACACATTTAAAAACAAAAGCTGGAAACGATTTTGCATTTCCAGTGTGGAGATGCATAGTCTCTTTGCATAGAATATATTTTATTTTTCTATTTTGTATTTTTACAGACTTCATTTTGATTCATTGTACACAAATGGGGTACAACTTTTCATTTCTATGGCTGTGCATAATGTAGATTCATACCCTTCATGTAATCATACATGTACATAGGGTAATGATGTCTGTCTTGTTCCACCATTTTTCATATTCCCACCCCTTCCAGTATAGCGGCAAACAGTGCTGATTGGAGTGAGTCAAGAAGATAAAAATAAAAAAAAATTACTGAAGAAATCAAGTCATCAAGTATAGTCTTTTCAAAAAGTTGACTGAAAGGGAAAAGAGTATCTTAAATATAGAACCAGAGATTCAGTGGGCATTTTCTACTCCATATCCAGTATTCATTTTTATTCCAACAAAACCCTGATTTTTGTTGATGGCAGCTGTGGCAAATACTAAGAATGACTTCACATACTTGCACTTGTAGATTCCCTCTCCTTTGAGAGTAGGTGGAAACTGTAAATATGATGGCATATCTCTCCTTTGATGGTGGTTGTGTTATGGCACAGACAATCTTAAGACAGGTGGGAAGAATATAATCACATGCCTTTTAAAATCAGATGATATTCTACTACTGGTAGCAGAAGAGTATGTCAGATTCAAAGTGTGAAAAGGAATTGATAATTCACCACTAATTTCAAGATGCAGGGGGACTTTTAAGAGAGAATGAGTAGCCCTAAGGCACTGAGATATATTATATACAAAACACAGCAGGAAAACTGAGATCCAGAGCCATAAGTACAAGAAACTTCATTTGGTCAAAACCTGAATGAGTTTGAAAATGATTAAACATGACTAGAATTCTGACCAAAGAGTTGTGAGCTAATAAGTAGATGTTATTTTAAGCCACTAAGTATTTGGTAGTTAGTTATTCAGCCATAGAAACAAATACGTCGGCAATGTTCCTGGGATAAATTTCTATCTTTCCTAGAATCCTTCACTTAGGGGTGAATATAATTGAAATATTCTGTACATCTGAAGTAGAAGACTTCTTGAGCATTCAGGAGACATTTCTATTTTCTAAATAGACTTTATCATCTTTTTATTGCCTCTTCATCCTTGGAATGCAACAGTAGGAATGGGTTTTATGCAAGCTATCTTGTGATTATGAGGTAACAAATATCTGGATAAAACTTATTTATAGGGATAACAAAATAAGGGAAAAAATAAAGGCTTTTTGTATCTGGCAAGTAATGGAAGAAAGGAAACACCATACTAGTTTTGACTTATTTGGGAGTGACTTTTCTCCACGTGAGAAAATACACATGCTCACTGAGTTAAAACTACTGGGAGCTGGTGCTTCACTAACTAGCATCATACATAGTCATCATTATTTTAAGGGCAAAGAGGCATTTAAAAATCATGTTTTTCTGTTTATTTTTGCTAATAGAAGGGGAACTTATATAGGTTAGTGTATGATTGTAGGCCAAGAGAATGGAGCCCAAAAAGTCAATTTAAAAAGGGGATTCAGGAAATAGTACAATATAGATTAATTTAGAAAGAGAGGTAGAAAGGTCTGTGCCCTGAGACTGAATGAAGCTCTGCTTTTAGTTAAGTTTGTCAGCATGGTATGGAGCTGGAGGTGGAAAATGATTGCTTTATCACTTCAATAATCAGTGAATAGGAGGTGAAGCATTGGCTGAACGAGGTGAAGATTGGAAATTGAGAGGCAAGTAGAATATTGCAGTTATCCCTTGATAAAGTATGACACTGTGGCATTTAAGAGAAAGGAAAGGAACTTTTGAATATTTGGGGTTCAGGATAATATTTCGGTATTCTTTCAAATATCATTAATCTCTAATGAAGTAGTTTTTCTCTACCAATTCTATAGAAATAGTAAAGAAATGGAAGCAAAGCCTTAGAATTAGAAAACGGGTTCATTACTGAATTGTTATTTTATTTATTTCTGGAAGTATTCCACTAAAATAGCACAAAAGGAATGTTTTCATTTATGATCTTCCATATTGTGCTATGAATCAGTAATTCATAATTTTATTTCCAAATTATATTCTTTTATATGCATATCTCCCATTGAATATTGCCCTTTAGGGACTGCTAGATGTGCCCAGTTTTTAGAATAATGCTGATGTGCACATTTATGTACAAGATTTGAATGGACAAGTTTTTATTTCTGAAGTGCACATAGAATGGACTTACTGGGTTACATGGTATCTACATGTTTAACATTTTAAGGAGTCATCAAAATATTTTTGAGGAAGTTATACCATTTTATAGTCCTACCAACAAAAAGGTTCCAATGCAAACAATTTTTACCAACATTTCTTATGTCCTTTAGACTATAGCTACCCTAGTGATGCGATTTGGTATATTATTGTGGTTTTGATTTGAATATTTCTTTTTTAAAGTTATTTTATTTTTTATACCTTTATTTTAATTGTTTATTTTATGTAGTGCCGAGGATTGAAACCAGTGCCTCATGCATGTTAGGCAAGCACTCCATCACTGAGCTACAACTGCTGGCTCTGATTTGCATATTTCTAATATTTAGTATTTTAGAACATCTTTTAAAAAGCTTTTAGGGTTTTGTATATTTGCTTTTAAATAATATCTATTCAGAAATTTTGTCCATTTTATCATGCTTATTTTTTATTAGAAATTTTGTATAAAATTCCTTATTAGATACGTGATTTGCAAATATATCATACACATCTGCAGATTTTCTTTTCATTTTTTTATTGTATCATTGGTAGGACAAAGTCTTTATTTGGATGTCCAATATGTGGATTTTTTCATTTTCATTTTTGTTTTATATAAAAAAATTAGGAAAGTGTTGCTTCTAAGTTTTTGTTTTTCTAAGAGTTTTGGAGTTTTAGCTTTGATATTTAGATAGATGAGCCATTTTGAGTTAATATCTGTGTGGTGGAATCGAGGAATTCAACTTCATTATTTTTCATGTAGTTATATATTTGTTATGTTTATAGTTTTGAGCAATCAACAGACATTCTGACAGAAAAACCCTGAGAGAAGTGTTGAATCAGTAGATTTTTTACAAACTTCTCAGATGATTCACATGCATACTGAGTTTGAGAATGACAAGATTAGAATTATTTATTAGGCAAAATAAAAAGTAAAATTCTGTAAAACAAAAGTGGGATTCGGAGTATTAGGGGTGGTGGGAAGATAAATTTTATTGTAAAGGTGTTGGATGTTAATTATGCAACATGGATCAGAACTTTTTGATGATGAGGGTCAATGTGTGACCATGGAGAGGTTACCTTAAGGATCGATGCAGGTATGTCATTGGAATTGAGGTCAAGAAAGTGTGAGGCCTAGTTCCACTGTGTAAATGGACTCTAATGACAAATTTCACAGAAAACCTCATGTTATTTATAAATATTTAATTTGGCATAAAGAATCGTGCAAGTCAAATTAACAGTATCGCTTTGATGTTTTTAGGCTGTGTCAGCACTAGGATATAAATGATTAAGAATCAAATATTACCTTTTTATTCACTTGTCTTCATTGTGGAAGTTTTAGTAAATTCATGATGAGATTTATGAGCAATGTAATCGGAAGTGACTCACTTTTTTTTTTTTTTTTTTGAGGGGTTGGATAGGGAAGGGTTACCAGAGATTGAATTCAGGGACACTCGACCACTGAATGACATCCCCAGCCCTATTGTTTTTTTATTTTTTTTTATTTAGAAACTAGGTCTCACTAAGTTGCTTAGCCCCTCTCTTTTGCTGAGACTGGCTTTGAATGCTTGATTCTCCTGCTTCAGCCTCTTGAGCCACTGGTATTAGAAATGTGTGACACCACGCTCTGCTGGAAGTGGCTCACTTCTGCCCAGTAGGCTGTAATGGCAAACTGTTTTTGATTACTATGTTAATTGGCATTCTATTTAGACAGGCATGTGGCAGAAAATAAAATCACAAATGAGCTGGGCGTGGTGGCACATGCCTGTAATGCCAGTCACTTGGGAGGCTGAGGCAGGAGGATTGCAGGTTTAAACGCAGCCTCAACAATTTAGAGAGGCCCTAAGCAACTCAGTGAGACCCTATCTCTAATAAAATATAATAAAGGGTTGGGGATGTGACTATGTGGTTAAGCGCCTCTGGGTTCAATCCTTGATACATAAACAAATAAATAACAAATTATGAATGAAGGGAATAAAAATCTAATACCATCAGTAACAGAAGATGAAATGGCAAAAAAAAAAAAAGCACTTTTTATACTTTCCTGGACTTTCAACCAATTGAAGAAAGAAAAGAAAGCAAATTAAATGTAAATTAAATGTTATTTTCATAACTATTAATGACTATACTGGACCCATGTGATCCTACAATATGTACTATCAGAAAAAATGAGAAATTACACTCCATTTATGTATGATTTAGGAAAATGTATAAATGCATCCTACTGTTATGTAAAACTAATTAGAACAAATAAAATTTTTTTAAAAAATGCTGAAGAATCTGACCTATTTTGCAGGGAAGCAGAAACTTGGAATAGATTCACCTTGTCTATCTTAGTCTGCTTCTGCACTCTAACGAAATACTATATATGGAGTAGCTTACCCAACAGGATTTTATTTCAAACAGCCCTGCAGGAAGGGAAGTTCAAGATGAATGTGCCAGTGGATTTCTTGTCTGGTAAGGAATTCTTCCTGGCTTGCAGACAAACTTTCTATTGTGTTCTTACATGAACTTTCTTTGGTGTGTGCTCATGGAAAGAGATAGATGCACATTAATTTTCACCTCCAGATATCATCTCATTGGGAGTTAGTATTTCAATGTATGAATTTTGGAAGGACACAAACATTCAGTGCAATACACAGTCCTTGACAATAATGGCTCTCTGTATAGCAATTGTACTGGTAAGCTACCTGTAAAATTGAGAATTACTAAAATAACATATTTGCAGCTTGTCAGGCATAATTTCAAAGGAGAAAGACAAAGTAAAAGGACAACTTACAGATACTTACTTGCTTTTCAGAATTCATCTTTCAGAGATATAATGAAGGACACAGTGAGAAAAAAAAAAATGGTCCCCCCACAGATACCTCCTGGTTGTTCTATCCATGAATAGAACTGCAATTGAAAATGAGAATAGGTGAAGATAGTATCTTTATTATTGGAAAAAGATAATAGAATTGTTATCCATGGTTATTCATGAATAGAATAACCAGGAGTGGAATTAAACCAACTAATATGTCACATAGTTTGGACACCTTAACACTTTGACTTTGATACTTAATCTTATGAACTCAAGATTATAGGCAATTCTTTGGGGTAACTCTTAGCAGTCTACTCCAGAAAATTTTATTTTGATTTTCATAAGTTTCTCTCCCCAATACCAAATACTGTTCATGTTCCACAAAGATGACTTGGAAGACTCTGAATGAGATTTTTCACTTTGAAGATAGGTGAATGAGTCCAGCAAATTGTTGGAGAATTTCTACAAGCTGGAAAGACAAGGAAATGGGTGCTGGAATCTCTTATAGACTCCAGAAATAATGCAACCCTGCCAATAACTTGGTTTCAGTCCATTTCAGACTTCTAACACCTAGAACTATAAGATAATAAATTGATGTTTTATTAAGTCACTAAATTTGTGGTAATTTTTAATGCTCAGTAGTTACATAAGAAAATGTGAGAATCTTAGAATATTTACTATTTTTTCTTAACTTTGTCACCCAGAAATCTGACACAGTACCATACAATAACAGACAACAAAACACATTGAGCAACCAGTTGAGTACTTAGAACCCTGCAATTCAAAGAGCTGTCCACAGACAGCAGCAAGACTAATCTAGGACTTTCCTAGAAATGTAAAGTCCATATCTCTCTCAAGACTTAACTGAATTACCTTCTACTTATGAGTAGGTTCCCAAGGCAATTCATAAATACGTAAGATTTAGAAACACTAGTTCAATGTATCTCACATTCAGAATTAGATAATTTTCTTCATTTCTCACCCTCTAAGATGTTTGCTCTAGGGGTGAACATGTGTGCTCCCTGCACAAGGATCCACTATGAACCCGCTGGGCCCCTTGGTGCCTCCCCAGGGCAGCACCTGCTTAGAGCAGGATTGAAACAAGAAGACGACTGACCAGGACCTTGGGGGCATTAGCCCTCTCCAACAGATGTTGGCCTCTGGGGCTGTTACTCTGGTCACCTCACCCTTCATGACACCGCTGAATGTGAAAAATGTCCACTTGCAGTCTCAGTACCCCTCAGTAGCCAGGGAGTTGAGGACTCCCTCCAGACTCTGGAGCCTCTCCCTCACCAAATTGCTCTCTCTCTCCAATCCACAGGGAAGTGCTCCTGTACTGCAGTGGTGTCCTGTACCCCCTGTCCCTATGCTCAAATGGTCCCCTGTACCACCTGGTTTTGTGATCCTACTGGTTTCACTGGCACTGTGGATGCTTTTGTGAGGATTGTGAGGCATAAGGGACCCAGAACCCTGTGGAGCGGCCTCCCAGCCACCCTGATGATGACTGTGCCAGCTACCACCATCTACATCTGCCTTTGACCAACTCAAGGCCTTCCTCTGTGGGCAAATCCTGACTTCTGACCTCTGTGCACCTATGGTCATGGGCACACTGTCTTGCTTGGGCACTGGGTGAGTGAGCAACTCCCTTGAACTTGTACAAGCAAAGCTGAAAGCTCAGCATGCATCATACCATGAGCTAAGCACCTGTGTTGGCCTGTGGTGACTCAGGGTGGGTGGTGTTCACTGTGGGGTTGGAACCCCACAGCACTTGGAGAGGTGCCCTTCTCAGCTCTGTACTGGTTCAACTATGTGTTGATGAAGAGCTGGATGAATAGGCCCAGATCATATGACCAGACATCACTGGGCATCAGCTTTTCAGCTGGTGGCATCTCAGGGACAGTGGCTACCATCTTGATTCTGCCTTTGATATAGTGAAGACGCAGTAGCAGTGAGGTAGTGAGGTTACATTGTCCATGTGCTGGCTCTACCTGGCTGCTGCTTCTGAGGATTTGGGTTGAATCAGGTACCAAGGACCTCTTTGTGGGCTTCCTCCTGAGGATCATCAAGTCTGTCCCCTCCCATGCCCTCATGATCAGCACTTAGAAGCATGGCAAAAGCTTCTTCCAGAGGCTCACCCAGAAGAATCCTTTGGGTCATTAAATGGGGCCAGAAGATGTCCTCCAGCTCCTCTGTGGATGGGGCACAGGGGGAGACTGAGTCAAGTGTCTTTTCCTCAGCACTCACAGGAGGAGCCTTGCTTCCCTTTTCTCCCAAGCAAGAGCCCCAGCTAGGGCTCCCCCAAATCCTGGGCCCCCAGGACTTCCTTAGACCCAGCATGCTTCCTGTTGCTCCCCCTTTCCAATATCATCACTTTCACATCCCCAAGTTCAAGACCAAATCTGATAATTAAAAAAAAAGATGCTTATTCTATATTATGTCTTCACATAAATATAAGTTTGAACTTATCTCCTCTTCAAAATGTCCTCAATGTTGTGACATAAATTTTATGGATTGGTATTAATGTGATGCCACACTGAATCTGAAATGGGGTGATTACTTTAAATCTTTCTTTGTTACTTGTTTTATTTAAAAAAGAAAATAATTTTAGATGAAAGAAATCCATATCTAAATCATGTGATTTTAAATAATTTTTATCTAAAAACAAGTATAACAAATGTTCTAGCTTTGCTAAATCATATTAAATTATAAAACATGGTAATGTATAGGTTTTTAAAATTACAAATATACTACCTATTGACTACAAAAGTATTAGAAGATGAAAACTGTATGAGGCAGGGAAAAAAAACTCAGGTGGTGTCTTCTCAGGTGTATTTTATATTATATATTATAAACTTATCCAAATGAAAGAAACCAGACATCCTGTAACTTTAAAAAGTAATTACTTCTGTAAAATTTTAAAAAAGATAAAAGAATAAAAAATTTAGAAAAAAAGAAATTGTTTTTCAAACATTAAAAAAAAGTAGTAGCCATAGAGAATGGCAATGATTAATTTTATCTGTTTTTCCTTTTTTATACTTAGGAAGATATGGATAAAAGATTTTCCTCAGCCTGAGCTAAACCCTAGCCAAGTTTCACTTCAAGAGATGAAGTTTTTAACCATGTACTCATTTAAAAGTTACTAATACAGAAGATTTGTATGATAAGTTGATATGTGAAACTGATATCCTCAATGAAAAGGCACACTGTATTTTGAAACACAGTCTCACACATACACTATCACGTACATACAAACATATTTACACATATTTTATGAATGACAGATATTTTCATTGAATGAAGCTGCAGATGACTTATTATACCTTCCGTGTGCATGTGTGTATATATATATGATGTATATATGATATCATATATCCTTTGTTAGGAAAATCTTATAAATTTCCTTTTTCATATATATATATTTATTTTGAAAAGTGAAAATGAATTATTTCTATGGCCAGAAATTAAAAGGTAAACTATTTTGTTTTATTTTCATCTATATTTATATGGATTTATTTGAGAAAAAACTAAATATTTTTGGTTGTTGATGGACACAATACATTTATTTTGTTTGTTTATTTATATGCAGTGCTGAGAATCAAATCCAGTGCCTCACATATGCTAGTCAAATACTTTACCACCAAGCTACAATTTCCGTCCCAGTATGGAAAGCATTTTTAAGTCAAATTCACAAGCACTTATAAACATTATACAATAGCAGTTTTTATTCCAAAATTATTTCATAATAGAGAATAACATAAAAACATGTTTTACTGCATTTTCAAACAGATATACATTTATTATAATGTTTCACAAATTCCAAGACTTATGAAATACAAAAATCAAATCAAAAGGGATCAATACTTAATTTTAAAGCATTATTAATATGGAAAAGGTTATATTTATATTTTAAAAGGGCAATAAGAAAATACGTGGACTTTTTTTCTAAATGAAAATTTATATAAATCTGACTCCATCTAAAAAACAAAAATACAATATGGTTTCTAATGCAGAACATATTCAAATCTTATTTGTATGTTATACTTATCTTTATTAGGAAAAACCTTATAAATTTCCTACTCACAATTTTTATTGATGTATATACAAATTCATATCTATTTACCAATTGATTAATTGATCAACTGCTTTATATCTCAATATATATGTATAGTTTCTGTGGAGGCAATTATATGTTAAAGTAGTATTAAGGGATCAAGAAAGCATAAGGTTTCAATCTGTTGACTTGGAAAGGGATGCTGAGGATATAAAATTCCTGTTTTAAATTTTGACTGCCTTGTTTTAAAAAGAATGTGAGATTAGAATAGTCTGTCAGAGGATGCATCACTTATGAATAAAAATGTATTAGATTTATGAGCATTAATTTTATATCCTGTTACTTTACTGAATTCATTTATGAGTTCCAGAAGTTTTCTGGTGGAATTCTTAGGGTCTTCTAAATAGAGAATCATGTCATCAGCAAATAGGGATAGTTTGAGCTCTTCTTTTCCTATTCATATTCCTCTAATTTCTTTGGTCTGTCTAATTGCTCTGGCTAGAATATCAAGAACAATGTTGAATAGTCGTGGTGAAAGAGGGCATCCCTGCCTTGTTCCAGTTCTCAGGGGGAATGCTTTCAATTTTTCTCCATTTAGAATGATGTTAGCTGTGGGCTTAGCATAAATAGCCTTTACAATGTTAAGGAATGTCCCCACTATCCCAGAATAGTCTGATTCCTGCATTGGTCAAGGGAACAGAATAGAATTTTACATATCATGCATTGTGGAAATGACAAATAATGAGTATGAAATGTTTAGCAAAGTGCTTGACATATAGAAAATATATCCAATTCTGGGCTGGGGTTGGGCTGAACAGTGGATCACTTGACTAGCACATGTGAGACACTAGGTTTGATCCTCAGTACCACATAAAAATAAATAAATAAGTTATAAAAAATGTTTTTAAAGTATATATCCAATTTCACCTAAGATCATTGCCAATTCTAAAGTTCTATTATTCATTTCCTTCATTCTGTATTTAATGAGAACATAGTACAACATTCTTCCTGATTATTCCACTGTGCTCTTTCCCTCTCCTTTCAGGTCACTGAAGGTACAGCACTTAATTCAGCTGTTAACCATTTTAACCTCAGGGGCTGTTGAAAATAAATCCTCTTTAGAAGGCTTTCTAGGTCCACTGATGATTTCAAAATAGCTTGAAAATCAATCAGATTAGCTAAAACATTTTCTACTCAGACATCTATTAGAAAGCTGGTGTCTGTACGATGATTCTTTGACATTGTGAACCTCTATCATTTCAGATCTACAAAATGCATACCAAAAATTAATACAGAAAGGCAGATTTGTCCCAACCAGTGAGGACATTTTCTGAAAATTGTCATTTCCAACCAGCGTTAAATTAATACAGCAACTTTCTTCGAAAATTGCTAGTTGATGTTTTATGAATTTCCCTCTCTCCACCTTCCTATCTCATTCAAACATTTATATGATATATATGACGTTTAATTGGTTATATATGATAGATATTATATATGATATACAATTGAAGGATTATAAAATTGAGTAATGATTGGAAATTTAAAATATGCTAGAAATTAGTTCATATGAGACAAAGAAAACCTGAATCTGATAGAAATTCGTTGTTCACTTTGAAGAGTCATTCAACCTGTCTGGACTGCATTTTCTTCATCTAGCAATCAACTATTAGTATTATATTATGTCTAAAACACTACAAAATACATCTCTGAGATATCTGTGACCATGAAGTCCATATTTTCTCAGGCAGAAATTGTATTGCATTTACTCTATCAACAAGCTCCTACAAGGTTTCCATTATGTAGTAATCTAATAAATGTTAATATACAAATTATACAATTTAATTAATTTAATGAAATTTTGAATGGAAATTTTCAAGACCAAGAGATACAGTGGAATACTTCAAATAATATATGAAGCACATACATCCAAATTCTAACATACCTTTAAAGATTAAAATTTAAAAATTTGTTGTGCACAGTGACCTAAAATTAAAAAAAAATTTAAATATTTGTAATATAATTAGCTTTCCACAAGCTTATTCTCTTATGCAGGCTTGTGTGTTCTCATGTAAGTTAAAGACAAAATTTTGTTGCTAAAACAAAATGAGAATTGATACCTTTATAGTATTCACAATCTCTACTCTGAATAACTTTTTACTTACAGTAGGCTCCCAATAAGCATCAGTTGGATTAAAGTAACACTAAAATGTTAACCTCCAAAGTCAAATAGAAATGTGCTACGTCATTTTTGAAGGAAATTGGTTGTACATAATTTGCAAAACATCTAACAGTACTGGTCTTTCTCTTGAACAATTTAAAGCTGAGGGGAACTCCTTCCACCAGTGGCAGTGGCAAATGAGCAGCTGACTGCATTTCAAAAGATACTTCAGTGCTTTCAAGTACCCCTTAACATAGAAAATCAGGAATATCATTGAGATGGTATCTAAAAAAAGAATTTTAAGGGAAATTGCCACCTGGTCCATTTGGAAATAAAAAAGATTATGCCAATAATATTAACATGCAATTATCAAATCTCACTAAACATTCCTAAGTCCCAATTGACACTAATATAATTTCTAGCATATAAATTATATTTTGTTTTTATATGTAAACCTTTACAGGTATTATATACACTTAATGCTATAATTGTCTTATTGTGCTAACACTAAAATATGACTTTTCATATTCTTCATGAAAAGAAACAAGAAAAAAATGGACCTGAGTTTGAAAGTTGAATTGTCTAATCAAGATTTAAGTTCTGCTGTTAAATTACATTGTCAACCTTGTAATAAATTCTGATTAAGAATTTACACCTTTGTGAACAGATTAGCAGAGCTAATTGATTTTGATCTGTTAGCTTCAATTTGCAGTTTAAAAAGGTGTAACCTCACCCAGATTTATGATTTGAAGCTTTCATGCTGGAATTAATGAATTTTTCATCTGATCTTATGTTCAGAAGCATTTTGGTGAAGTCCATATATTTCTCTGGGTGGAAATTATTTGCTTTAATTCTTGGCATAGAATATGTTTCTAGGAATGTTCCCATTTTTAATTTCCAAACATATGAAGCAATAATTTTATATCTCACTTGTGATTTGTAATCCCAGCAGCTTCTACTTCCATGGGATTCTGATGAGAACTTATCCTATGTCTTTATCATCTCATCTTCCTCCTGGACTTTGCCTGCAGTGATAGACATATGGTTGGAATGTTCTAATTTAGTTGTTAACAGACCATATTGAACATAACAAGCATTTATCATAGAAGCTGTTAGAGACTCTGGAAAGAGGCAGCCATAATAATTATACATTATCACTTGTAATTATATTTTAAGTTTCTAACAATCATGGTTTGTAGAAATTCATTACATGACAATGAGCTCTTGTTCAAAATAAATATGGAATCTGAGTGTGGGCTCTGCCTTCTGGCTCTTACTTCATGTACTTTATTAAAACCGGGCATCAAATTAATTTGAAAAAATGTTTAGGCTACTTAAAGTGAATAATCGTATATCATACAACATTTAGGCAAATTCTACTAATTTTAACATCATACAAATTAACTTTTTGTTTACACAGACCATAATAAAACTTACTGAGTTAAAGTTAGCCTTCAAATAATTCCAGTATTATTTATAAGAAGAGATATTTTACTATTTTAATTGGTACCATGAAAAATTTTTAGGCATTTCCATTAAAATTACCAGTAATATCACCTCCTTAAAAATTTATAAGGTGCAAAAACTCTAAAATAATTCTCCTAACTTTTCATTTTCCTTCATACTACATCTACTCAAAAAAGATGCTTAATCTCCTCAAGATCTCTAGATTTCACCACTTTAATTCAAATTGATCATCCCTTATTTATTTTCCACTTTTTTACATGAATCAACTAAGACCCTAGGTATTTATGTAAATTAATCAAAGCACTAAATACTTTATAACACATTGTGGGTTCTTATTTTTCTCTTTAGCCACTTTACCTGGTTTATTCTGTTACCATTATTTTGTATATATCCTCAAATCCATTTTCTCTTCACCCTCCTAGAAGAGTGGGACAATCGTCAGATGACTAAGACATTGCCTTGGACACAAAATTTAAGAAGACATCAAAAACCCTCATCATCAAGATAAATAATATTCAATGCAACATTTAAAAATCAAAATTAAGGCAAAAATTTGCTAAAATTAAAATATCAAACTATAAATTCAGGCAAGATCACTATTTTTTCTTTTGTCTCATGTGTCAACATGACTCAGGAAGGCATCTATCTTTCAAAGTGATATATCTTCCCATTATCTGCTAAGTTAGCTTTATCCTATTCCAATATCTTGTCAATTCTTTGTCTTTTTCTTATGCAAGACTAGGTATAATATTGGAAAGAACAGAAACTGCAGTCAGTTTAATTGGAGTTCATGTTTATTCTTTGCTGTATATTATTTATTTACTTTGATTATTTTACATAAATACCTCAGGTCTTAGTTAATCCTTGTGTAAAATGGGGGCATACATAAGAGATAATCAACTTGAATTAAAGAAGTAATTACAAAATGTGGCAGCCTGATTTCAAAACTGCGTATTATTAGGGGACATCTCCATTATAAGAAACAATGTCAGCTAGTACTTTGAAATATTTGTGGAAGTTGAAAGCATTTATGCAGTTATTGTTTAAAGACTGCCTTCATTACTAAATTGCAAGTACATGTCCAACTTATTTCTTTTCTGCTAGGTATCTTATTCCAAGTATATCACATAGTGTTTTAAATAGTAGACAATCAAAGCAAACAAATAAAAATTATTTTTCCTATGATCACTGAGTAAATGATCTTAAACTTGTGTTCATTGATTTTCTTTCCTCCAAAATTCTAATAGAAGATCTAGGATAAAGTATTCAAATCAACTAATTTATTGAAAGACTTTACAACATGTATTGCATGGCAAGTTTCTGCCTGGACGCTCAGTATATTTTAACAATCTTAGAGCTTATTCTATTAGGCCATTGTGCCAGAAATAGAATTCTCATGGTTATCTTCTGCTGTGCTTTAAATGCATAACCTATAATTCAACAATCATTTAATGTATCTTGAAACACTAAATAAAAATTTAGATTCTTAAATGACAAAAATACACTCTAAAATTCAAAATACTTAATAGCCAAGCATTAAAGCAATTTGCATACTCTTGGCAATATAACTGTTGAACAGAAATGAAAAATATAACTTAGACACAAGGATGCAAACAGATTAAAATTTACCTACAGATCCATGTTATTGAATTTACTACTTCTTTGCAATATAACTTTCACATGCTTCAGAATTCTCACCTGTATAATTTTGTTAAACTCATGTCTATTTGAAAGTCAAAAATATCCTTCTCAACTCTCTGACACAATACAAAATATTTATCCTTATTGATATATTTTTTACATATAAGGTGATTTTCTGGTCTAGATGATTTTGGGGGGTTGATAATGTTTACTTTTAATACTATACTGAACTTGCTTAATGTGATTATGCATTTTTTTAATACCAAATCCACCCAGACCTGAGCAATTCACAACATATTAGTAGCATTTGTCTTTCAGGAAATTACTGTCCTTTCTCTTTGGAACAGTAATTGGTCCTCCACTAAATTATGGGGAGTGGTTTTCTGTCCTCAGAGATTTCATTGCTTCAGAAATTCTATCAAAATTCATCTCAGGTGTCTGCCATCCAGTATATGTGTTTCATCTTTAGTCATGATGCCATGCTTCAAAGGACAGCATAATAGGAATGTAGTTACTCCATGACAGCGAACACCTTGCTAAGAAAATCTTGGCCCTACAAAAACATAAAAATCTTAAGTCTAAGTCGTGATCAAGTTAAGCTCTCCTCACACCCAGAATGATTCACAAAAAGCAGAGTCTGAGGTTACTGGGCTGTGAAGTAACAGGGCTGTTCTAAGGTGATCATGGAGCTTTCTTTTATTTCCCTGAAAATACATTTTATCAAATCTACTGGATTCAGTGACCAAGATGAGAGATAATATCCTAGACAAGGTGTTCTCATGTGAAACTAACACAAGTTTTGGTGAACATGAGAACGGTTACAACACTTATATTTTTATAGATTTTTAATTAAGACATCATAAGAAGTATTAAGAGTACAAGCTCTCAAAATATATTTTCAAATATTTTGAATACATAAACAAATGTGATTCATCCATAAATCTACTTTATATCAATGATGGGATAGCTTAGAAATCACATTAAAAACTTCCAAATTTTTCCAACATATTCACTAAATTTAGCTACTATGAATTTTATAAATGAACACTCTGAGAATATTCTGCCTATACATCCAAAATTATAGTTTAATGTATAATAACCTTATGAATATTTGTAAATTTGTATTTTATCAATTTTGCATACTACATTTACTGTTATAATACAGGAAAACTCTGGATTTTGTTGTTACTTGCAATGTTATTTTAAAATACTAATTACCTTAAATGTTGATAGTCTTATTTATAACCAAAATTAAATTACAGTTGAAAAATCAGTAAAAACCAATTTTTTTTTCCTTAATTATACATCTAAGCAATGTAAGTAAAATCATAGACAAGTGAGGCACAGGAGCACACGTCTATAATCCCAGTGGCTCAGGAGGCTGAGGCAGGAGCATCACAAGTTCAAAGCCAGTCTTAGTGACTTAGCCAGGCCCTAAATAACTTAGTGAGAGCCTGTCTCTAAATAAAAATTGAAAAGGTTGGGGATGTGCCTCCGTGGTAAAGTATTCCTGGGTTCAATCCCTGGTACCTAAATAAATAAATAATTTAAAAAGTCAAAGACATTCAGCACCAGGGTAGCATAAAATGAATTTAAATACATCAGAAGAGCTGCAGTTAAAAAAAGTTACATTACAGAGATAAGTTAAAATATAATTAGAAATCTATGTATTCATAATTAAAACTTATCTAGTCATTTTTAGCCCAAAATATGAAATGACCAAATTTGTCTTTCTGATTGATTTTCATGAGTGGTTGATAAAATAGGAATTGTGTACTGGATGAAAAACCTGTCATGCAGTTCTACCACTTCCAAGTATCACCCCTTAAAACATTGGTTTACCACAGGGATTCTAGTGAGTACAATGTAGAATGTAATTCTTTAATGGCATTGATATACAAAGTGAATGTGCCCAATACATATATGATTTAGGCAAGAAGGAATATGATATTAAACATTAATGTTAACTTTTAAGACCACTTTAATAATTAAAAAACTGTGATCCCAACTCTCAAAATAAAATTTAACCTGTCTAAAATTCTTTAGTTTGCCCCATTTATCTAGCTCACTGCTTCCTTGCTGAGACTAATGGACACATACTGGTATCAAAGGATGCTAACTTGAACATTACAAAAGAAAATGCTATTTTTCTTGGATTATTTTCTATACCTTTAATATATTAATTGAAGTCTAGGGTAACAAATTTAGAAATAAATATAAATTATAAAGAACAATCAGAGAAATCTGATTAGCATGATATTATTTTTATGTCAGTGATAAAATATTTAGAATCATTCAGCTCTTTTGAAAAATTCATTTGTTCATATAACTTCAGAGAGCAAAAATGAAAATATTTTTTAGTAAAGTGAATAAGTAATTTAAAAGACAAGGAGATTTCCATGAATATACACAGAACTCTCTAACTTGTACCGTCTGACTGTGAAACAGCTTGTCCCTTGTGACTAGAACATTCCACTAACATATATCAAATCGAAGATCTGAGTGACAGTTTGTTCAGTGGTGAATATGAAGGGTTTCAGGGATCGAAGGTATTTTGTACTAAAGCAATATTTATGATTATATTGGAAGTTCATTGTGAAAATTTAATATTTGCTATTCATTATAATGTCAAATACAAGCTATGTCAATATCATATCTTATATTATTTTATACAGCAATTACAAAAAGACCATGACAAGGTTGTGGGAATGGGGAATGAGGTACTTATGTAAATGTCTTTGAAAGTCATGAAAAGTAATGATAAAATAAACACCTGTGAATAAACCACCCAATTTAAGACTATCACCAACACAGATGAAGCACACACTCTTTTCTTACTAGAAATACACCTGATCTTCATTTTGATTCCTTCTTTGTTATTCTTTCAAGATGTATTCTCTCCATTCTTAGAATAGTCAGGGAAGGCCCTTACTCTGGACACTACACTTAGAAAGTATCTCACTGTCATAATTCTGAAAGCAATATGCTTTTTAAGAATGAATGTCCATTTGTCCCATGATCTAGCCGTCAGTGTGGGCAAATTAAGAGACGGAACTAAAATCCACTCTTGTGACTACCCTGGTTCAGCTCCTGGGAAGATGTTTCTCTATATTCCTTAAGTCCTTGAGGAAAAAAAAAAAGTTAGTGTCGTGAATAGTGAATATCAACTGCCACAAGGTATATAGAACATAGACATTACTTTTGAGGGCAAGGACTTGAACGATTGGCAGGATTAAATAGGGAAAAACAGGACTTAGTGAATATGTCAAAGAGCATGAATTGCAAAAGTTCTTCCATGAGTCTCAAGCACTCTCTTTTTTTCCCTTTGAGTTGCTTGATTAAGACGAACATAGGAATCAGGGTTATAGTCACAGCAGATGCATGTTTTGCAATATTGAACAGTTCATATCAATAGTTTTTATGGATATATGCAGAGAGATGATAGAAATAGACTGAAACAGGAATGGAGGAAATACACCTGAACACAAATTAGTCTAGAAGTGGAACCTATAATATTTAATGTTGATTATTTGTATTACTGGAGAGATCTAAATATTATTTTAAGATATGACAGTATTTTCATATCATCTCATAGCTTCACTAGCTCAATAGCTTTCTCTCCTGTGCTACTGGAAAGAAGCTGAATATTGTGTTTCTCATGCTATTCACCACTATATTTCTCAACCTCTGTTTCTTATTTTCCATCTCCTCATCTTTACAAAATAAATTTTGGATAACTACATTGCTTTCATATATATATCTTGGTTTCACATATCTCTGGGATTGAACCTAGGGTTACTTAAACACTGAAGCACATCTCCAGCACTTTTTATTTTTTATTTTGAGATAGGGTCTAACTAAGTTCTTAGTCCCTTGCTAAGTTGAGGTTGATGCCAAACTTGCCATCTTCCTGCCTCAGTCTCCAGAGTCACTGCACATGTGGGTGTGAGCCACCACACCCTGATGGTTATGTTCTTAACATCAGTAATAATGTTGATTTTTTAATATCTAAAAGCAGTTATTAGTATTTGTCTAAGTGTGTTTTGATTTGTATGATTTTTTATTCATTGGAAATTTTATTTTTTAAATTCAAAAATATTTATATAGATTCTTTTTACAGTTTGTAGCAAAACTCAGAATTGATTTTATTAAGACTCTCTTAATTTTCCATTTTCTATTGATGTTTTCATGGAGTATCTGTTTTATTATTTATTATTAACATTTAACAAATTTTTTAAAGAATTTTGTCTGTGAACCTCCAAGGATCTAATTGGGTAGTGCTTTATGTTAGAGAAAATTTGAGCTTATTTCTATCAAGTGTAGATTAGAGCTATCAATCCAGTTTCACTTTAATTTCTTGCTTTGTAATCCATGCATTTGCAAAGTGGTATAAATTGGATCTCTATGCCTATGTGACAGCAGTCTCACTCTTGGTTGCAAATTATCACAAGAGAATTGACTTGTTTTCTCCCTGCATTTCAGAATGCTAGGTAGATTTTTAATTATTTTTCAAAGATTAGCATGAGATTCATCACCTTGAAATATATAAAAATTAAAAAATAATAGTAGGTGCAACCCATCAATTATTTCCTATCATCTAGTTTACAGTTACTGCCTAACAATCTTAAACTATCATGATAAAAGGTAGATAAACATACTTTGGATGAAAAAGTTACATTTCTAACATACTAATGCTGTTAATTAATATATCAGTGTGCATGACAATCATATTGATATCAGTAGATTATCAGCCTAATATTAATTTTATTTAATATGAGAAGAGTTACTGAATTGTCAAAGACTCAAAAAGGAATTTGTACAAATTAAAACTGAGGAAAGAATTTTTTTAAATATTGCTTTCAAGAGTTAAGGTCTTCATTTTCAACTTAGTACCTAATTAAGATATATATTTCAGGGCTGGGGATATAGCTCAGTTGGTAGAGTGCTTGCCTCACAAGCACTCAGGCTCCGGGTTCAATCCCCAGCACTGCAAAAAAAAAAAAATATATATATATATATATACATGTGTATATATATATTTCATACATATTTCTTGTTCAGGAATTGTCTTTCTCTACTCAAGGCTGATAGTATAATAAATATAGAAAATCAATAAATCACTTGCCTTTTATTAATTATATTAGCAGGAATAAGATATATACATATATATTACAAAGGGTGTATGTCACAATAAAAATATGTGCTTGAGAGTGCTGTATAATGTAAGATCTTTTCTTTCACTTTTTCTCTTTTTTTTTGTATTTAAAATGGGAAGAGGGCCACACTTGGATTGGAATTGAGAGGTCAAATATGAATGAATTTTTGAAAATCTGGGGGATTTGATGGAGAGAAAGAACTTGGGGAAAAACACAAACAATAAAAACAATAACACCAAAGTCTCTCTGTTTTAGGGGAAATATACCAGAAATCTGGCTTACAACCTGATGGAAATATATTCTCTATTGATATATTAGAAAAATCCTATGTGCTCATGATTTCAACTTGATTTTTAATACATATTTAATTTGCCCATTTCCTACTACCAATCTTGAGAAAACTAGGGAACATTCTCTAGGATTTCTAGAAAGATTCTAGGATTTCTTTGAAAATGAAAATAGAAAAAAGAAATCAAGAAAACATCATAAACTATTGATGAGTGAAAGATATGTTAAAGTCATAAGAAATAGATTTGAAAACAAATTCTGGGTAACTTCACATTTATATAACTGTGCACCTATTATATACACATTTGAAGCTAGAATTATGTTGTAATACAAATCTGGATTTACAAGTAGAAAAGTAATCACCTGATCTGTTCTCTGGTTTCAATGTGCCATAGACCTTATGATTTCTGATTTTCCTTGTTCTTCATGCACATAGCTAATGATTAGTGGAAACTACGTACAGAAAGCACTGTATTTAGTAGTGTGGATGAACCCCTAAAATTTTTATTGTGAAATCTTATACTCACGTACCATTTAGCAGCCTGAATGTTTTTTTCCAAACCTAATACGAATTTCTTTTTGTATTGCATCACTCTTTCACTGTATTTGAAGATGTTGTTTATGGCTATAATTCAAAATCAGTGGTTCTGAATAAATTTGGTAAATAGAATTCAGTCAAGTAGGTATTTCTTTAAAGATAAAATTAAAATAATAATATTGATATAAAGAGGCACTCTTATTTGTTTCTTAACTTGGGATAAACTTGGGGAGATTTAAAAAATCTGTTTCTAACCCTTGTTTTAATATGAATAAGCTGGTGATCTTATTCCTCTTAAAGTTTAAGCCCTGGGTTTCCTCTATGTAAAAAGAAAATAATAATGCTATATTTTAAGAAATTGCAAAGACTCCTTAAAAATCATCTGGAAAATATTTAGTACCATTCTTATCCCATATGATCTGCTCATAATTGAACTATTGTTACTATTATATATATAATATACATTTGTAAATACTTGTAAATATATATTATATATATGATATATATTACATATAATACATATTATTATATATATCCATGTAGAAAACAACACACACACACACACACACACACACACGGTGCCTGTTTCGCAAAGAATTCAAGGGAATGTAGTTATCCAAACACCAAAGGACCACTTCATCAGTAATATTATGAAATAAAATCAATGAACACCATTGCATCAAAGTGAAATCAAGTGTCAGCACTTAAGGTGTCATTGAATAAACTAATGTGTTAGTTTTGGGGGGGACTGAGGGATGGCTGCCATCATCTCAGTACGTGTGAGGGAGTGAAGACCAGTGACTGCTAAAGGGAATCCTGCTGTCACGATGAATTTGGAAGATCCTCCCAGAACAAAAGGTACCTTACACCTTGTCCCGATGTAGATGTACTCTAAGTTGTCTAGTCTCTCTCGGATTGGCAATATCAGCTTCACATCTGGACAGCTCACATATAACTAGAGATGTGCTCTCCCTCCTGAGGAGCTGGCATTCTCTCTGAGCCTTTGTCCAAGCTCCCTGACTCAGTGCTTATTTGCTTTGTAGAAGGCATCTTTGAATTTACTTTTGCAACACAACAGTAAAACCAGTAAAACTGTAGAGAATCACGCTAAGCCTTGTTTAGTGAGAAACTTGAAGTACACAGGGTACTTTTTGTATCCCAAAGTAAACAGCATGGTCTCAAACAAAATACTAAAACACGCTACTCTCAGGTTTTACTGCGGGAGAGATATAAGGCAGTTACTACCTATCTATACACTCTATGGGTAGTGCCCTCGCTTTAATAGACTTTTTTTCTTAAAAGGTAAATTTTAGTGGACCATTTCTAATTTTTCTTATGCTTTTGGTGGCTGATGAGAGTTAAATGCCTGAAGTCAATTGTATATTGAATGTAGTAAAATAATAATTTTTTGTTTACCTCTTTATGTAATTATCAAATATAATTATCAAATTATCTTCAATTACAAAATTTAATTAAAGTTTAAGACTTACTTCCATGCTATTAGTTACAAAGCAAAAATATATATTATTTTCCATTGATAAATGACAACCATACATTTTAATCTCTTTTACTTTCTTTTTTTTAATATGACTTCTTTGATGATTAACAGTATTGGAGGAAGATGTATTAGGTCTTTTCTGGACTATAAATCATTAAAATTTTCCAAAAACAAACTTTGAATAATAGTTTGCAAAATGAGGCTGAGAAATCTCTGGAAGACTTTAGGTACATTTGAGGGGAGTCCACTGGCAGTTTTGACATTTGGAAATTATGAATATAATTTGTGCCTTTTAATATTTTGCATTAGTTATACAAAGTATCTGGGTTCATCCTGACAAGCTCATACATGCATAGAAATCAATTTCAGTTCATGATCCTTCCCTTTTCCCTCCCGTCATCCTTCCCTCTTCCATTCTCCTTCCTCTAATAGACACCCTCATCCATTCATTTGTATTCAATTAGTTCTTTATATTATCTTATCCATCCCTTCTTTATTTTACTCTAGCTTCTACAAATGAGAGAAAACATTTGCCCTTTGAGTTTCTGAGCTTGGCTTATTTCACTTAGCATGATATTCTCTATTTCCATAATTTCCAAAAGAATGCCATAACTATTCTTTTCTATGGCTGAGTAGAACTCCATTGTGTGTGTGTGTGTGTGTGTGTGTGTGTGTGTGTGATAATTTAATTTATTCATCTATTGACAGACTTCTGCACTGATTCCATAATTTAGCTATTGTGAGTTATGCTGCTATAAACATTGATGTAGCTGTTTCACGGTAGTATACTGATTTTAGATCTTTGGGGAAAAGTATTCAGGAGTGAAATAGTAGGGTCATATGGTGGTTCCATCCCTAGATTTTTGAAGAGTATTCCTTCCATCTTCATGTCTATTGTAATGCCAATATCATGCTGGTTTTGTTACTATAGCTCTATATTATAATTCCAGAACAGGTATTGTGATGCCTCCTGCTTTTCTTTCTTCCTTAGTATCGTTTTGACTATTTTGGGTTTCTTATTCTTCCAAATGAACTTAAGAATTGTTTTGCTTTTTTTTTCTAATTTTGTGAAGAATTTTATTAGCATTTTGATGGTGATTGCATTGAGTCTGCATATTGCATTTGATAGTATGGTCATTTTAATAATATTAATTCTGCCTATCCAAGAACTAGACATAGGATCATATTATTGGAAGAGAAGATAGTATGAAATGGAAATATGAAGGGATTCATATCCCTTTGATTTCCTTTTCTTGCATGATTGCTCTGGATATTGTTTCAAGGACTATATTTAATAGGAGTGGTGAAAGTGAACTGCCTTCTCTGTCCCTGAATTTAGAGGAAACGCTCTTTCTTTTCTCTATTTAGTATGACATTGGAGTTGATTTGTCATAAATGGTCTTTATGATGTTAAGGTTAGTTCCCTCAGTCACTAGTTTCTCCAGCATTTTTAGCATGAATGTGTTGTGGTCCTCTTTGCCACGTCCTGTGTGAAGGAGAAAAGGGTTGACTGCCAGAGGAGGATGTTGGCTGTTTTTCTGTTACTCAGAAAACTTATCTATTCAATAAGCACACAAGAGCCAATACTCTTTTTATGAGAGGGGGTGTGTTGGTCGGGCCATACCAACTCTGGCCTTTTTACAACCACAAGTCGCCCAACACTCTTTTATTTATAGACAGTCAGGTAAAAGGGGCAAGGTACAGGAGAACCTTCTTCTGTGATGGACAGAATAGGATGGAGTTATGGGAGCCATCCTTTTATGGGGGAAATTCCAGCAGAAGACAGGGAACCATTCCCACGCAGTGCCACTTGCCTCCTGGCAGTTCCTAGAAGCCAGGCCTCTGTGTCACATGGCTCAACCTAGTCTGATTCTGCTAAATAAGGATGGCTACCCACATAAGTGGGTGCTGGATTTTATCAAAGACCTTGTTTGCATCTACTGACATGGTCATGTGATTTTCATCCTCAGTTCTGTTTAAGTTTGCTGTTCTTTTTCTAGTTTTTTTTTTTTTTTAAGGTATAAAGGTAATTTATTTACTGAAGTCATTTCTTTTGTTGATGTAGGTAAATGCCAATATCTGTACCTGTAGGTATGAATTTTTCTTTGATAAAATTTACTGCATCTCCAAAGTTCTGATATGTAACAATTTGTTCTGATTCCTTTCAAGTGTTTTCCTATTTTTATTGTTTATTTTTGATCCATTGGTTGTTTAAGGGCGTTCTTTTTCTATGTTTGTGAATTATCCAGCTTTCCTTTGGTTAAAGATGTCTAGTTGTATTTCATAATTTTAAGAAAAGATAGCTTGTATGATTCCAGATTTAAAATCTACAGAGATAGGTTTTGAATATGTATTAAATGTCAGAGATATGTATTGAATAGACTGTTATGTATGTATATTAGCACTATTTGATATTTAGCTGTGCAAATTTGTTATTTCTTTAGTGATCTTTATCTAGACGTTCTTTCTATTGAGAAGGTCATGTCAAAGTCTCCAGTTATAATTGTAGAGCTGCCTATCTATCCCTTCAAGTCTGTTAATATTTGCTTCATATATTTTAGGGCTCTGACTTTGATACATTATGCTTATAGATGTTACATTTTCTTGATGAATTGACAGTTTTATCAAAGTATGGAACTCAGCCTGTCTCTTAAGATAGTTATTGACATTATATCCATTTTTTTTCTAAGTATCAAAACTCTAGCTCTCTCATGGTTACTATTTGCATGAAATATATCTTTCCATTCATTTACTTTAATCTATTTTTTTTATTCTAAAGTGATTCTTTCTCAAACAATATCCTGTTGGATCACTTTAAACAAATATTTCTAATTGCTATACCTCCATTGAAAAGTTAAGCTATTTATATTTAAAATAATTGCTGAGAAAGAAGAAATTACTTCTACATTTACATTCGGCTTCATGCGTATTTCCTAAATTTATTTGGTCCCTTGTTTCCTCCATTGCTGTCTTCTATTATAATTAGTTGATTGTGTTTTAGATTTTCTTCTAAGTTCTTTTTTTATAGTTATCATAGAGGTTATATTTTACGTCCTAAATTTAGAAAAAAATATTTCTTGAGTAAATACCAGCTTAAGTGCAACAGCATACAAAAAACTCTTCCTTGATATAATTATATCCTTTCCACATTTGTGTTATCATTATAAATTACATCCTTATACATTGTGTGCCTTATAACATAGACTCATACCTATTCTCTTGTTTAAAATTTTATAGAAAATAATAAGTGGAATTATAAATAAAAATATAACTTCCTGAATTTTCACTCATCCTATGCATTCACCTTTTCTAGGAATTTTGACTTCTTTATATGACCTGGAATTACTATCTAGGGTCTATCCAATCCAATGTGAATCACTCACTTTAGCATTTCTTTTTAGAGCAGTTGTACTGGAAATAAATTCCTTCAACTTATTTTCTCCTTCATTATAACAGTTTTGTTAGAAATAGAATTATTTACATTTTTTTTATTCTTTGAACACTGAATACCATCCAGTGTCTTCTGGTATTCATTATTATGTATTAGTAATTGATAATGTTTTCACACATCTATTGTATAAATGAATTGCCTCTCTCTTCTTACTTTCAAGATTTTCAGATTCTGGCTTTTGTTAGTGTGATTGTAATGATTCCAGGTGGAGTCTTTGAGTTCACCCTATTTGGAATGTGTCAAACCTGTTGAATAGATAGCATCATGTCTTTCTTCAAAGTTGTGAAGTTTTTCCCACTAGTTTTTCTAATAATTATTCTCCCCTTATCCCTTTGTCTGGGACTCCCCTAATATTTATGTCAGTTAGCTTGGTGGTACCTCACAAATGCCTTTTTCTTCATTTTCTTCATCCTTTTGTTCTTTTACTCTTCAGACTTGATAGTTTCAATTTTCTTTCCTTCAAATTCACTGATTATCCTATTGCTCAAATCTGCTACTGTGCTCTTTTTCAAAAATTTCAAAATTCAGTTATTGTATTTTTAGCTCCAGAATTTGTTTTATTCGCTTTTCTATTTTCTTTTCTGGGGTACCAGGTATTGAACTCAGTGCACTAGACTATGAGCCACATCCCCAGTCCCATTTTCTGTTTTATTTAGAGACAAGGTTTCACTGAGTTGCTTGGTGTCTTGCTTTTGCTGAGTCTGGCTTAGAACTCTTGATCTTCCTGCCTCAGCCTCCGAAGCTTCGGGGATTATAGGAATATACCACCACACCTGGCCCTTTCTTCTGTTCTTTTACTTTATTGATATTATCAGTTTGTTCATATGTTATTTTCCAGATTTCCTTTACTTTTTGGTTTGGGTTTCCATTTAACATCCTGAACATATTTTAGATCATTGCTTAAAATTTGTCTAGTAACTCCAGTATTTTACTGGAGAATTTATCTTGATCCTTTTATCATTCCTTAACTTTCTGTTATAGCATTCCCTATCTCTTATGTTTTGATATCAGTATTGAACAACTTGTAATTTCAATATACTTTTACAGCAAATGTCAAAATCATTTTCTCTCCTTCCACAAAGTTTGCTTTCTCTCTTTGTATTAAAATATCAAATATTTTAGCAATTCATTTTAAGAGGTTTTCCTTAGATATTACTGTAAATAACATGTTGGTTATCCAAGCATGGTCACTATATCTA
This sequence comes from Glaucomys volans, assembly GCA_020662805.1. Classification (NCBI taxonomy): domain Eukaryota; kingdom Metazoa; phylum Chordata; class Mammalia; order Rodentia; family Sciuridae; genus Glaucomys; species Glaucomys volans. The sequence continues at coordinate 88,700 of JAJEJO010003200.1, read as the reverse complement.
CTACTTAACTGTGATTAATTAGAGATTTTTTGAAAGAAATTTCTGTAGTCTCAGACTAATAAAAATCAGAGCTACCCTAATGAATAGATCCCATTCTTTGATGACCCAATGTGATTATGCCCTCCTTTAACACCTAGCAAATATTGTATTAAATTTTAAAATGTTTATATTATTGCATTATAGTTTGGTTCATTTGGACAAAACCACATGTGCATTGAATTTTGTTTTCTCCATTTCAGTCTCCAGTGTCTCCTCCTTCACTCTCCTCTCTCTTCCTTTTTTCTCTTTCCTCTAATCTACTGTCCTCCCTCTACTTATTAATTTTTTTGTAATTGGTGCTTTATAGATATACACAAAAGTGGAATTCACTGTGGTATATTTATACAAGGGTATAACATAATTTTGTCAAGTTCATTCTGCACGTCTTCCTGCTTCCTTTCTTTCCTCCATCCTGGTCAATTTCCTTACTCTACTTCATTGATCTTTCCACTATCTTCATGAGACCTGATACACAGTTTTTTTATTCCTCTTGCTTTGCTCTAGCTTCTACATATGAGAGAAAACATTCCACCACTAATTTTTTGAGTTTATGTTTTGAGATCAACTTAAAGCAAAGTCTTAGGATCTTCCTGAACATCTTCAGAGCATTCACATATTTCTCCAGACATCTATACAATCTAATTTACCATGTATATATTGTTGCTCTTGAAAGATCTCATTTCCCAAAAGTTCTCCCAAGTTTTTGCTCCTGAGCTTCTTGTGGTTTATTGTATATTTCCACTTTAATCTTTTCCTAAAGTAATCTGATAATGATTATTTCAGTCTCTACTGATTTAGAACTATTTTTGACACTTTTGCAGCCTGAGCTCTAGTTAGGTAAAGCATAAAGAAGGTCTATATATTAGTCCTTCAAATAGAACCTAGGTAGGTTAGAACAGGTACACACAGTTATTTGAAAATAGGTCTGCTCTTCTCTCTCTGGAGATAGGCACCAGGCAAAGGATGCTACCTACTTTAAAACCACAGATGAACAAAGAGGAAGCAGGACAAAGGCAAGAAAAAATGATTTTCTACCTTTAAAAAGTCATCATTTTCTGGATTTGGTTTTCACATTGTTCCCATAGAATGTTGACTATTTTCAGAATTCTGAGAAAGTTGATTCGGATACATTCTGCTTGATATTTCTTATAGGAGGTAAGAACTGGGAGTTGTCAACTGCATAATTTTGCTTTTGCCTTCTCTATATTTTTTTCCACAGTGTCTTAGAAGAAATAATGTTTGCATTCTTTTTCATAGCTACATTTTTGGGCATAGAAGTATTTGTTGACAATCTCTTTTTTTTTTTTGTTTCACAACACACTTTGCTTAGGAAAGCAGCATACCATCATAGGTATTTCAAAGAATGCAGCAAAGTACAAAGATAAGATATAAAAGACACCTGGAATTCAACCAACTGGTTTTGACCTTCAAGACACTGGATATTATTATGACAATCTCCTCCTGTCCCCATGTACCCAACACTTAAAATGTTGTGTTGATATATCATCTTAGATTCTTTTCTTCTCTGACAATTTCTTTTATTTCTACCATTGTTCTCTGATATGTAATGAATGTAACCAACCCCATACTCACTTACTTTTAAGTATTGATCATTACTGATGACTTTCATAAGGATGAATAATGTGCCTATACATGACTTGAATTTCTTTGTGTTTATTGAGCATGGAGTTTGTTAAGCAGGCTATGTTTGATCAAATTTGGTTATATTTGTTTTGGTTTTCATTTGGATTTATTTTTGTATCATATTTATTTTGCTACCTTTTTTTCCAATTTTACATATTTTTCCTGTTACATTCTCTCTCTCCTGTTCTTTAAGAAGTTCAGATGTAAGTTATGCCTCGATTAGACCACCCCATAGTGTCACACAATTTGAGTTTTAGTTCCCTTTTATTTTTTCAGTACTTCAGTTTGAATAGATATGCTTCATATCTATTCATATCTTCAGTTTGAATAGATATCTTTATATCTATTTTTTTTCTCTTGTGTCTGTAAGTTATATTCAACATTTTTTTTTTTAATTTTAGGCATTGTATTATTTACTTCCAGGAGTTTCATTTGGTTCTTCTAGATTGTCACTATCACCAGAAATTGACTGTTCCTTTAATCACCTATTGTCAATATATTCTCTCCCATTTATTAAAATACTTACTTTTTTAGGGTAGTTTTAAGGAATTTATCAATGTACCACACTGATGATCACATGATGATTTTTGGTTCTGGTCTCATTAATTGATTTTTACCCTTACACTATGCTTTACCTTTTCCATGAATTTTTAAATATAGTTTCTTTGAATATATGCTCAAACTCTTCCCGCTTGGTGAGGTTTTTTATAGTTTACTATTTGGTATTGGATTATAGTTTTTCTTTCTTAGTCATGAAATGCTAGCTCATAGCCAAGGCAATTTATTTCTTTCATTGTTGAACCCACTGCACTTGCAAACATAATGGACACAAAGAAGGCATGAATAATCCTGTCCAATAAATGAATTTATTATTCATGATTGACACTTAATGTATTTTAAAAATTATTTGAAATTATTCTACCTCCCTGAATTACTGTTTACTCTTTCCAAGTAAAGTCCAAGATACAGAGCTTATTGCAAAATGAAACTCTTTCAGTGTTTAGTGAGTAATTGTTGTTAAATTTTTGGAAAAAAATACTGATCTGGTTAGTTTTCAGCAACTCAACTTATATATATTTCCAAACCAAATGATAACTGCATAGGAGTCTTTAGGGAGCATCTTCATCATTAAAATTACTAAAATGACTGAGTAAATGACAAATAGATTATTTAAGAACCTCCTGGGGAACTAAGATTGAGTTAGTGTACCTCTTTGTACTTCAAGATCTTAAAGATTAAAGAATGTGAATATCGATTTTATGTGTTTCCTAAATATTGCAGATGATGATAATCAAAACCCTTAGCTGTCCATGTGTACAATAAAAAGATTCTTAGCTAAAATATTTTATTTGAAAATCTTCATTTTAAGAAGGTATCATCAGTGAAAATACAGATAGGAAAAACAGGTTATATTGAATCTAAAAAAAGGCATTTATACTTTAACAATCAAGAAACTAATGTGTTTCACTGTACTTGTAGAAATATACTTAGGAAGAAAGTGGAGAATGATACGTTGAAGTTGATATGTCTTTTTAATAAAAAGGAAGTTCATTTGAATCAAACATAAAACATTTTAATCAATTTACAAATTATCTGGCACAATATAGAGTCTCTTAAATAGAATTAGATTTTTTAAAATTTGAAAATTACTTATAAAAAATAACTTATACACTTTACCCATATTTAAGTTGTAAACTTACACTACTCACTTGGGATTTTGAAGTCCACTGATTAAAATGGATGTTTCATGAAGTCATCATACTAAAAGACTACTTTAGCCATACTTAATAAATTTTTTATTTGCTATATTATGAATATCACATGAAAGATACCAGCAATTGTTGTTCTATCTCCCAGTGGAAACCAATACGTGTGGGTGATCTGTGTGTATTAGCAGGAGAATAAACTAATATATTTTGATATTTTCAAGTCATCAATAATATCAAATGATGATGATAAATGAAATTAAGAAATACAACTAATATGCATGGATTTCAGGAACACATTGGTAAATGAAAAAGCAAGTGAATAAAAATATCACATTATATAAAATATAACGTGTGATCATTTTATATAAAATTTGGAAACAGAAAAGTGAGGAATACTTCAATTAATATTAATTTATTAAAATTTTACAAATATTAACATGAAAGACTAAATGAAAATTGAGGATACTGATTGACTTTTAGGTGAAAGAGGATCATATTTTCATAAGGTCTCTTGTAACTAACTATAAATGCTTATTTCCTAATTATTTTTTTCTATGCAGACATTTTCTTTAAAACATTTTGAATGGACTGAACTAAAAACAATGAGTTTTACTGGGTAATCTAGATCTCAGCTTCCTACAGTTGATTGAGCATATAGATATCCTGGCTACTATATTAAAATTACCTTTTGGTTCAATAGGTTCAGGGTATGATCTAATTTTATGCACTTTAAATGCATTCCCAAGTTAAGCCTACCTATGAAGAGTAGGTATGATTTTTTCAGAAAGTATTTAACATAATTCCTACTATATAATGTCATGGTGTGATACATTATATCAATTAAATCAGACATTCATAATATTTTTAAAATGATCATTCAAATAGTTTTTTAATTTATTACATTTTTATATTTATTTTATAAAAAATAACAGAAAATTTGACTGTTGAATAAACTTACTTTGCAATCTTGTTTACTGGAATTCCTCTGAGAGCTCTAGAACTCTAAGATTTAATCCTTCATATCCATTTTTTCTGACAATTGAATCCTCATCAAATAACTAACAAAATGGAACTATGCTTATAGTAATGATGTAAATTAATTTCCTAAAACCCTCCCAATGGCCGCAGATGGTTTAGGTAAATTAGAAGCAGTCCTTACTTTACAATTTCTCATATGCACAAATTTTAGATACCATGACTTAGCTGAATAACAGAATCCCCCAATAATGTGATGAATGTTTCATTGGGCATGGTATATAATTTGTCGGTAATTATATGAAGTACAAATTTAGCTGTTTCTGTCCACAAGTACATCACTAATTGCATAAGTAATAGATGGACACTGTGATCAGTAACAAATCATTGCTGCCATGTCTATCAGATTCCTCTCTGTGCAGCTGTTGTTCAGTTCATGCACAGAAAGAAAACCAGTCTTGCTGAATTCTTGTCTCACAATGTAAATTCATCTTATCTTTTTACCAAATGGAAAATTCAAGTTGTAATTTGTAAACAAATATGAAAGTACAGCAAAGAAATTAAAAATGATTATACTGGAAAAGCAATTAGAATTCAAATGCAAATGGAGTTATAGAGAAAATACCTGACTGTGAATGTTGATACTCTTGCCTTTCCCAAGACTCTCATAGAACAGTAAAAATGAATTCATCAACACAAACAAGGAAAGTGATAGTGACAAAAAAAAAAATGAAGTTGTCCTGTAGAAAATAACATCAGCTAAAAACTTCACATTCAAGGGAGTCAGGTACTTTACTGCATTTACAAGCAAAGGATTAAGTGAGTGAACACTCCCAGGTTAAAAATAAGTAAGAATATTTGCCAATACATAGAGAAGATGGTTCCATGTACTATGGCTTAGATATGAAGTGTCCCCCCAAATTCCTGTGTTTATGAAGAAATGTTCAGCAGTGCAGTGATTAGATTGTGAGAACTATATCCTAATCAGCTCATCTTGTTTTGAATGGACTGACTAGTGGTTCACTGTAGGTGAGTGGGTCTTGCTGGAGAGGGTGGGTCGGTGGTGTGGCCTGGAAGGATTAATATTACTTTACTATAACCGTTAACACTCTCCTGGATAACTTTCTTTATTAATAAAAAGACATCTTAATATGTTTAATAAAAGTGAAAATATGTCTTATATGTGAAAAACATTTTAATTACTTTTCACATTTATAAAAGGTATTGAGAGATTTTGATGTTTTAACAATTTTTGTGGATTTTGGAAACATCATTTTTCTCACTGATATTTAGATCATTTTCCACAGTTCCAGCTTTCACACTCATTTTTACAATCCAATATGTCTACACAAAAAGGACCCCTTGTAGATTAGCCCTGAAGATGATTATCAGAACCAAACTTGCTACTATTTTCATAAACTTTATCTTGCATACATTTTCTTTCAATTGATTATGACAGTTTTTGTAATTAAACACATCCCTAAATTTTCAAACAAAGTAATGTGTTTTTTTAGTACATTTCTTGATATTTTTTTATTTCGATTATTTTTGTATTCATTTATTTGGCTTTAACCATTGATTCCACTGTGGTGCTAATAATAAGAGTTCATGCGATTTTCTAGGAATAATTTGCATAGCTTTAGTAATGTTCACAGATGTTTAATTAGCATCTGCAGAACTACACGCTTATTAAAAATATTAGTGATTCGCTTATAAATCCCTTAGAACATTCAAATAATATGTTAAAAAAGCTCAAAATAGTCTGAAAATTTATAAAATCCAAGTAGAAATTAAAGCTGTAAAAAATGAACATATGTTTAAAGCATATTGCACTTATTTAATTTGCATGCATTTGTTAACTTAAATAAGGGGAAATTATGTATTTTATGAGAAATAAGCCTAGAAAGTAATACATGAACAATTCAGACACAAAATACAACATAACCCTAGGTTTCAAATAATCGGACATCCATGACATTAGGATATGAATACTATAAAATTACATGTGCTTTTTTTTTGCAGTTATAGTATCACCAATCTTTGATAGCAAAATAAAGTTCATTCATGGTTCTTCTGTTGTCCTGTTATTACCCTTCCTGTACACTAGTAAGTGTGCTTTTTAGAATTTTGCAACTGTATTGAGATGTAATTCATATGCCTTATAATTCACCTATTTAAATTTACGCTTCAGTGTTTTTTTCACATAAGTATTTAATTATCTCTGCAATGAATTTTAGAAAAAAATCATAGTTGAAAAAGAAAACATGCACCCATTAGCAATCACTCCCTACTTGCCTACACTCTCCCTTGGCTAAGTAATAACTAACTGATTGTTCCTCTCTATGGATTTGCTTATCCTGAACACTTCATATAAAGGAAATTAGACAGCATATGGTATTTTATGAGTGGTTTCTTTCACATAGCTGGCATAATATTTCCAATGATTATACATGTTAAAGCATGTGTCTTGTTTATTTTGATTGTTGAATAATATTCTATTGAACAAATGTATTGCATATTTTACCATATTTTTCAGATGATGGAGTTTTGGTTGTTTCTAATATGGGATTATTGTGAGTAATACTGTGCCAAACATTATGTGCAACTTATTAGGTCTTCGTTACTCTTAAGTAAAGTAGTGGAATTACTGGGTCATGTGGCAAATATATTTTTAAAACTTTGCAGGAAATGTCAGGTTGAATTCCAAGAGGAATATAACACTTTATGTATAGCAGTCTTTGAGGGTTCCTTCCATGTTCTCACTGACACTTTTTGTTTGCTCTTTTTATTTTTATTGATTTCAGATCTTTCTTCCTTTTAAAATTAGGAATTCACATATACAAAGATTATTCTAAACATTTTCTTCTATATTTTATAGATGTTGATGTATTATTTTCATTTTTTAATATCAATGTATTTTCTAATTTGCCTGCCAATTTATTTTTATGTACTTAGCAATATTAAAAATTTTTCATATATTGTGAATTTCCAGAAAAATGTTATTGTTGATTTTTATTTCACTTCTTATGGTGAGAAAACATATTTTATATGATATCTGTCCTTTGAAATTTACTGATACATATTTAGTAGCACAGATTGCATTCTTGAATAAATTTCATGCATGTTTGAAAGCAACATGCATTGTGTTATTTTTGGTTGGTATGTATGTGAGGGTTAGGTTATTGATGGCATTGAAATCTTATATACTCTCTTTGATATTCTTTCTAGTTCTATTATTGGAATTGAGAACTTGAAATTTCCAACTATTATCGTTAAAACTTTTAACCCCTCAATCATTTCTGTCAGATATTGGCTCATGTAGTCTGGTTCTATTAGGGAGATCCTTATTATCTGTGTGACTTTTGAATATATAATCATTTTGACATTTTTACATATCCTTTACCATTCTGTGATTTTTATGCCAGTCGATACTGTCTAATATTACCCTAACCACTCTAGCTTTCTTGTGGTTGTTTCATGTTCATTGTTTTTCCCATCTTTTTGCTTAGAATCTATTTCTATATTTGAATCAATAGCTTCTTCTTTACATAGTATATAGTTGTATTATATTTATTCCTACAATATTAGCTTTCGAATACATTTAAGCCATTCACATTTAGTGTTATAATTAACATATTTTGATTTTTATCTTCCATTTAGCTTTTTGATTGCAATTTGATACCACCTTGTTTTAATTCTCATGAGTACTCTTTTTTTTTTGTCATTTATGGTTCCTGTGAAAATGGTGAGTCAGCTATCTTTATTTTCAATGTTTCTCTTTGCACTTGGCTTTCAGCTTTTTTTATCTCTAATACAAGAGGACATTGATTAATTTCTGTTTGTCTTATTTGGATTTCATTGGGACATAGGATTTTCATCAGATAGGGTGCATTATCAGAAAATATTTTCATTTTCTTCCTCATCATCTTTTTGCCATGACCTGCAAAGGGAATTAATACAGGAAACTGGACAAGGGACAAGGGGGATTAGAAAAGATAAACAGACTTCAAAGAGAGAAAACTCTGGGGCTCTGTGTTTCTCTGTCTCCTGATGAGGGATGGACAACCCAGAGCCAGCTCATCACATTTATTATATATGTTTCAACATCAAAAGGATTTTTTTGGTGAGGAAGTTTCTTCAAAGTACACAGAACCAAGGTTGAAGCTAGGAGTAGCCCAATTATACTTACCAGCTTTTGCCCATAATTGTCTACCCCAAGGCAGTAGGCATCTGAACTTTAGGTCAAAAATTGATAATTCCATGACTGGCACTAAACCTCCTTTTGGACAGGGGTATCACCAAAGCAACTGGGCAATCTTCAATCTCACCTTCCCATGGAAAAGTTCCTAGGAGAAAAATCACTCTGTCACAGGACAGCTCAAGGACCATAATTCAGTCACCAGTCCTGACAACTGTTATTTCTTTGGTGCATGAATTGGTGAAATCAATGAAGTCCTACATTTCCTTCATTTGTATTAGTATTTCAATAAAGGTTATTGATTTTACTTCAAATTCACTGATTTTTTTTATTGCCAGGTTGACTCTACTGTTCTACTACTCATAATTTATTTCATCATAGATCATGCACTTTATGAAAATTATTGTATTTTTGTAAAAATTTTTTGTTTGGCTTTTAAAATATAACCTTTCTTACTGATATTAACCATACACTTTATTTTTTAATTTGTTCTAATTAGTTGTACATGGCAACAGAATGCATTTAGATTAATGGTACCCAAATGGAGCACAACTTTTCATTTCTGTGGTTGTACATAATGTAGAGTCATACCATTTGTGTGATCAGACATGTACCTAGGGTGATGATGTCCATCTCATTCTATCATATTTCCACCCTCTTGCCCCCTCACCTCGCCTCAGTCTAACCCAAAGTTCCTCCATTCTTCCCTGGCTCCACCCACTTATGGATCAACATGCACATATCAGAAAAAACATTTGACCTTTTGTTTTGTGGAATTGGCTTAGCTCACTTAGTGTGATATTCTTTAATGCCATCTATTTACCTGAAAATGCCATAATTTTATTCTTCTTTAAGGCTAATATTCCATTGGGTATATATATATCACAATTTCTTTATCCATTCATCTATTGAAGGGCACCTATGTTGGTTCCACAGTTTAGCTCTTATGAATTGAGCTGCTATAAACATTGATGTGGCTGCATTGCTGTAATATGCTGATTTTAAGTCCTTTGAGTATAGACTGAGGAGTGGGATAGCTGGGTCAAATGGTGGCTGCATTCCATGTTTTCTAAAGAATTTCCATTCTGCTTTCCAGATTGGTTGCAGTAGTTTGAAGTCCCACCAGCAATGTATAAGTGTACCTTTCTCCCTACATTCTCTCCAACACTTATTTTTGCTTGTATTCTTGATAACTGCCATTCTGACTGGAGTGAGATGAAATCTTAGCTTTGATTTGCATTTCTCTATTTACTAGATATGTTGAACATTTTTTCTCATATTTGTTGATGTATTGTATATCTTCTTCTGTTAAATGTCTGCTCAGTTCCTTAGCTCATTTATTGACTGAGTTATTTGGGGATTTTTTGTGTTAAATTTTTTGAGTTCTTTATATATCCTAGAAATTAGTATTCTATTTGATGTGTGTGTGGTAAAGATTTTCTCTGAAGGCTCTCTCTTCACATTATTGATTGTTTCCTTTGCTGAGAATAAAATTTTTAGCTTGAATCCATTTCACCTATTGATTCTTGTACTTTAGGAGTCTTGTTAAGGAATTCAAGTTCCAAGGTGACATGATGAAGATTTGGGCCTACTTTTTCTTCTATTTGGTGCAGCGTCTCTTGTTTAATCCCTAGGTCCCTGATCCACTTTGAGTTGAGTTTTATGCAGGGTGAGAGAAGGAGTTTAATTTCATTTTGCTGCATACGGATTTCTAGTTTTCCCAGCACCATTTGTTAAGGAGGATCTCTTTTCTCCAATGTAGGTTTTTGGCTCCTTTGCAATTATCTGGGTTTGTTTCTGTGCTTTCTATTCTGTACCATTGGTGTACATGTCTACTTTAGTGCCAATACCATGCTGTTTTTGTTACTTAAGCTCTATAGTATAGTTTAAGATGTGGTATGGTGATCCTGCTTCACTCTTCTTGCTAAGGATTGCTTTGGATCTTCTGTATTTCTTATTTTTCTAAGTGAATTTCATAATTGTTTTATCTATTTCTATGGGGAAAGACATTGGGATTTTAATTGGAATTGCTTTGAATCTGTAGTAGTGTGATGGTTTTGACAATAACAGTTCTGCCTATCTAAAAACATGTGAGCTCTTTCTATCTTCTAAGGTCTTCTTTAATTACTAATTTACTATTTTGTAGTTTTCATTGTAGAGGTCTTTCACCTTTCGTTAGATTGATTCCTGGGTATTTTATGTGTTTTGTGGCTATTGTGAATGAAGTAGTTTCTTAATTTTTTTTTCAGAGGATTTATTAATAATGTATAGAAATGTATTAGATTTCTGAGAGTTGATTTTATATCCTGCTAATTTGCTGAATTTTTTATTGATTCTAGAAGTTTTATGATTGCATTTTTTGGATCTTCAAAATGTAGAATCATGTCATCAGCAAATATTGACAGCTTGTGTTTTTCTTTATTCATATCCTTTTAATTTCCTTCATCTGTGTAATTGCATCAGATAGAGTTTCAAGGACTATGTTGAATAGAAATGGTGAGAGAAGGCACCCCTTTTTTGTTCCAGTTCTTAGAGGGAATGCTTTCAATTTTTCAACATTTAGAATGATGTTGGCCTTGGTACTAGATTCATAGAATGAGTTTGGAGGGCTTCCCTACTTTTCCATTTCATAGAATACCTTGAAGAATATTGGTATTATTTCTTCTTTGAAGATCTTTGAGAACTCACCTGAGAATCCGCTAGTCCTGGGCTTTTCTTTGTTGGTAGGCTTTTGATGGTATCTTCTCTTTCATTGCTTTAAATTGATCTGTTTAAATTGTATACGTCCGCCTGACTCAGTTTGGGTAGATCATATGTTTCCAGTAATCTCATAATGTAACCACACATCAAAAAGACATAACAATCATAAAAATTTATGCCAAAACAATGGAGCTACATACATCAAACACACATCAAACAAACCATTCTCAATTTCAGGAATCACATAGACCACAATACAATAATATTGGGTGACTTTAACACAGCTGTCTCACCACTGGATAGATTGTCCAAAGATTAAACAAAGAAACTATAGAAGTCAATAATATATTAGTCAATAATACAATCAATAACTTAGACTTAACAGACATATATAGAATATCCCATTCATCAACAAGAGAATACACTTTTTTCTCAACAGCACTTGGTTCCTTCTCTAGAATAGACCATATGTTATGCCACAAAGCAAGTCTTAGCAAATACAAAGAAAGAAAGATACTATCCTGCATATTATTAGATCATAATGGAATGAGATTAACAATTATAAAATAAAAAAATAGAAACTTCTCAAATACTTGGATACTAAATAATATGGTATTAAATGATGTATTGATAACAGAAGACTTCAGGGAGGAGATTACAAAATTCTTAGAAGTAAATGGGAATACCAATACAACATATCAAAATCTCTGGGATACTATGAAGGAAATGCTAAGAGAAAAGTTCATTGCATTGAGCTCATTCATTAAAAGAATAAAACATCAAGAAATAAAAGGCCCAACATTACATATGAAAGCCCTATTATTTGTGTATTTACTTTTTCGGAGACCTGGCAAAACCACTGACATGAAATACACTTTGTGCCCAGTATTGCGACTCTGGTATTGTTTCTAGAAAGCACATCCTTGGGAAAAAAAAGAAAAATCACCCTTGGGTAGCAGTGATTTTTTTTTCTGACTCTATTTGAACTTTTTCTGATTTCTCTGTTAAATTCTTTGTCTATGTTGATATTGTTGCTATCATATCCTGCCCTTGTATTTCACTAACTGATAGATGATTGCTCTCTTTTTTTTTTGACAAGTTTCTGTTCTATAAAATGTGCTACAGTCTCATTCAGATAAATTCAAACCCTTTGTAGAAATTATCTTTTGAACTTAGACCTTGAAGTTTGTCCTGACTCCATGAGGACTCATCTTATGTGTTTACTTTTCTATGCTCCAGGTAATAGTGAAGACAGATTCAAAAATCCTAAACAGGAAACACTAGAAGAGTTTAGACCATTCGAAAAATAGGAAGACATTGATTATAACTTGAAAAAAGTGAGCAAGTGATTGAGTGGAAGATGTTAAGTGACTACACAATCTAATGGTGGATGCTTTGAGCATGACAAATGCAGTGCATTGTATGCCATTGGAACATTATAAATGGGTATCACAGTGACATATATGGAAGACAGCACAGATTTTTAACAACTATTTGAATTTTGAAAGAAATAAAGCATTGATAATGTTTCAAGACATGTATCTAAGAAAATAACTAATAAAAAGTATATGGTCAGAAAAAAAGTATGCTTACTCAACACTCTTTTGAAAAAATCATTATTAGAAGTAAAGTACACATTCCTTTTTTTTCAGTCTTTGTACTTCCTAATTATTACCCATGCTCCTTTTTCTATTATTTGTGAGTATTCTGAATTTCTACCACTTGCTATGGTTGTTGTTTCTGACTTCAGATGTTAGAAAATGCACAAAAAGATGGCCAACCTCTTGCCATCACATATTCTTCCCTCCATACCACAGCATCCTCAGTCCCCATTGTCTGTCATAATTTTTTAAAAATTTTTTTAACTATTGAATGATATATGGCAATCTATAGAATATAAATAGTGGTTGATGTGAATTACCACCTATTTTGAAATAGACTAATCTGTCTCAGATTTTAACACCATGTATACTGGATTTCAGAATTTTTTTTTTCATTCCAGCTCATATGATTTACTTTTAGTAGTGTATCTTAATTACTTGGTACTAATACAAGGTTTGTAAAGATTCTCTAGCTCATAAAAGAGTCCTAATTCTTTTTGTGTCCTCTTTTTCTATTTTTATATTTTTTTTTAAATTTTGCAGACTTCATTTTGATTCACTATACAAAAATGGGGAACCAACTTAGATGCTCTTCAACAGATGAATGGATAAAGAAGCTGTGGTATATATACACAATGGAATACTACTCAGTCATAAAGAAGAAGGATATTATGGCATTTGCAGACAAATGGATGGAACAGGAGATTATTGTGCTAAGTGAAATAAGCCAATTAAAAAAAACAAACAAAACACAGGCCGAATGTTTTCCCTGATAAGTGGATGATGATATAGAATTGGGTTGGGGGTGTGGGGGGGTGAGAGAAGAATGGAGGAACTTCAGAAGGTTTGTGAACAATTAGGTCCAGAAAATTTCAGAGATCATAGCTTAAAATCAAAAAGACATAGATAAACTAACAGAAAAACACAACTATGAGGTTAACACTTGAATGAGAATGTATGCCCCCAACAGGAAGTTCAAATGATCATTACTAATAAATAATTTGAGATGTGGACTTTTTCCATAAATGTGTCTAGACCATTAAACACAAAATATGTCTTGAAATTTTGGAGGAATTTTGGGAATTCCTGAAGCACAAAAAGACCACTATCTGACTAACACATCAAGAAGTCATTGCTACATAGAAAGGGATTTCTAATAATAATAATTTATTTTGTATTCTACCGAGAGTCGATGATTTCTAGAGGACTCAAACAGTCTAATTAATAAAAGATAGATGAAGTGCTAGATTCATTCTGACTCATAGCTGAACCTGATATCGTCTTCCTTCAGAGGAACTATAGTCAGAGAATCTTCTTGAGGCCTTCCAACAACTGTTCCTTTTAACTTTGAATCACACATGCAGAAACAGAAAAGTATGACAAAACAGAAGCACTTAAAATTCAGTATTTAGTTCTTTTTCCTAGGAATTGTTTTTCTTATTTGTTTCTGAGTATAAATTCATGACATTCTCTTTTATAATCAAAAAATGAAAACAAATTTGTTGATGATATAAAGTAATTCATATAATATTCCTACCCTAAAAATTTAGTTTGAATTATCTGTTTGATCTTTCGTAAATGATGATAAAACTAATCTGGTAATTCCATCAGTACATTCAAGAAATGGGGACCTATGTCCCTATGGATGTTTTTAAAACTTAAATACTGGCATAAATAAATGTATTTCTTTGGAAATTTCTTTTGAAACTCTCTCTGTTATCATTGTCCTCCAAAAAAAAAAAAAAAAAGAAGTGTTAGTGAAGGCTCAGGGAGATCATCCTGAATGTGGCGTTCAATTTTCTTTTGAGGGAGTCCCAAGACCAAAAGACTCCAGCATTGTTTTTGACCTTGGGTTTGAATGGAAGTCCATGGTTTGAATGGAAAAGTGTAGAGTATTGAATCAGAGTGGTAACAATGTGCTTTAACCTAAGCAGACCTCAGTACACACTGGAAAACATTCCTGTCCAAGGTCTTAGACAAGATACCATAGGAATGGAAGTCCAAGGATAGAACAAAGATGTGTGAAACAGCAGCACAGCCCAGAGGAGCTTGCATTGGTCTACAGTTACCTTTAGTGAGTGCAATGTCCTGGCTATGTACCAAGTCTGGTGAGGGGCAAATAGTTCTCCTCATCAAGGCTGCCAGGGAGAGTCTCAATCAGGCCTGAGAAAGCACAGACACATCTCTAATCAGGTGCTGATTTCTTAAGAACATTGATCTGTAAATTCATTCTGGGAAGATGTGAATTATTATAATTTGGAACTAGACCAGTTTCTGGCATTTAGTAAGTACATAATGGATATTTCTTAAAAAAAATAGTATTTTTAGTGAAAACTGAGATTTTCCTTTTCATTTATGACTGAAAGAATATTAACCCAGCAATATGGTTTTGACAAAATATAGCATGAATAAAATTGAAATCACCAATTAAATTTTAAGTTTTCCATTAGAGAATGCTGGGTTATTATTCCCAGTACTTCAATTTATTTAAACAATATTTATAGTTCATATAAACTGCAATTTTTCTTCTTAGCTCTATTATTAGCAATTGTTTTCTCTATTTTATTAATGCTGATCATAGGTAAATCAGTATATCAAGATGATCAGGAAACAGTTTTATTATTCACAAGAACTATACAATCTTAATATGAAACATAAATTTTTCAGTGCTTTAACATTATATAGTACTAGTGAGAACCTTATCTGGAACAGAAGAATAGAATAACAAAAATTCTCACATGCAGTTGAATACTTAATAATATAATGTTAACTTATTTAATATTTTCCATATCTTTTCTTTATTCAAATTTCCATCTTTATTTTTTTAAATCATTGGCTATTTGGACATTTTCTACTAGGATTGTTTGTGTTTATTACCCTGACAATAAAAATTTATTATTTTATGAGTTGAGGTTTGAACAGATCACAAATAGCATACAAAGCAAGAAAACTGAGAAGTATGTGGACAGGGTCAAGAGAAATCAATGAAGGTTTGTGTGATACTCTGGTTAGACATAGATGAGAACCATTGATGAACTTAAGAGGGAAGGAGTAAGAATAGGAAACTGTTACCTAAATGTACAGGGGGTGGAGGCAGTCTGACAGGAACTGGAGTTTTTTCTGCAAGAATGCAGCCAGGTCACTGCTGCATGTTGAAAACGGTCCTAGGGAAATAAAATCTTGACCTCTCTGATATCCCTCCACTTTCCTCCAGTTTCTAATATCCAGGTGGTGCATCCTCCTCCCACTTCCCATTGACCAACTGAGAATGGAAAAACACTTATTTAAAAGCATAGCTGCTATAACAATCACTTCTACACTCAGTGTTACTCAATGTTATAGCTTTTTTTTTTTTTTTTCCTGCTGTGACTAAAAGACCCAACCAGCCCAATTGTAGAGGAGAAAATGTTTATTTGAGGGATCACAGTTTCTGAAGGCCAGCTCCATTTCTCAGGGCTCAAGGTGAGGCTGAAAATCATGGAAGGAGAGTATAAAGGAGGGAAGCAGCTTGCATCATGGTGATCAGGAAGCAGAGAGAGGTCCCACTCACCAGATAATGTATACCCCACTGCCATGCCCCAATTCCCACCTCTTCCAACCACACCCTACCACTTCAGTTACCACCGTTCATCCCTATCAGGGAATTAAATCACTGGTGGGCTTAAGACTCTTACATCCCAATCATTTCTCCTCTGAGCCTTCTTGCACGGTCTCAATATGTGAGCTCTTGGGGAACATCTCACATCCAAATGATAGCACTTAGCACGGTCCCAAACTGATACCATAGTTCTTATTTTATACCTCAGTGGATGTTACCCTGATGCTCTCTGTCAGAGCTTCAGTTGGATAGAGGTTTTCCTAGGAAGGTGAATGAAGTGCTTTATTCCTGCAGAATCTAAACATTTGTAGGTATTATCTTTATTAGGTTAAAGTAAATTTTCCCTGATCAGTATTGTGCAGGGGATTCCCAGTGAACTCTTCTGGGACCATCCAGAGTCCTTAATCTGATTGACTAATAACATATTTCCCCTTGATGAAGAGAATATTCCACACTAGCCAGTATGGTACACCCTCCCTTGTTTCTTGGTTTATCAGCATTGAGACCAAAATAACCAGGAATAGATTCTGCTTTAATACTGATGAAATCATTTGTGGGTTTGATGAGGAAATTCCTTTCTTGGACAGTATGATCTCCAAACACATTGAATGCAGCATCATAGGAAACGGAAATAAAAATCTCCCTATTTATTATGCACATTCATGAAAAAGATTTCTGACATTGTTACCCAGGTTCTAAACCCATTATCCGTGGTTAAGGGGACAAAATATCATATACAGTCTGCTGGTTTATGTATGTATCACCTACTATAGAAATTCCTCCAACCTGACAAAGTACTTTCCATGACTGAGTCTTTAGTAGCTGTGGAACAAATAAGTTTGGATAATGAAATAAATGATATTTCAGTGATTTCATGTAATGTATATGGTAGTGTAAGATGCCTGCAGGATTTTTCCTGGATAGAAAGGCAATGCTGAGTGAAAGGCTATGCCGGGGGAAAACTGCAAGTTTTCAACCAGCAGTGCTTGTCAGAGCAAGAATATCTGTATCTGGAATATGAATCTAACCTTGAAGAGTAAATTGCTACCACTCCGTAATGAAAAAAAATGTAGACTTTATTGCACCTGCTACCTGCTAGCAGGTCCTTTCTATGCCATGCAAGGGTTCAAGGTAGGCCTCTGGTATTGATGTATATAACCTGCTCAGTAGTAAAAGTAGCTAGATTAGTCCTGGTGAGAGAAATTGCATTTTCTTTATATTTTATTTTTAAAACTTTGTACTTTTTACGGCAGTCTCAGGTTCACAGAAAAATCAAATAGAATGAACAAACTTTTCCCATATGCCCACTGTGCTAACACATGCCTCCCCTCCCCCAGTATTAACAACACTTCACCAGAGAATACTTATTTTTTCCACAGGTTGGAATCAAATGTGGGGCCCTGTGCATGCTAGCAAGTGCTTTACCACACAGTGTACACTCGTTATCTTTGATGAACCTACACTGACACATCATAATCACTCAAAGTCCATAGTTTAGTGTTTACTCTTGTTATTATATATGCTAGGTATTTGGACAATGCATAAATGCCATTTATCCACCATCGTGATACTGTACAGAATATTCTCACTGCCCTAAAAGTCCTCTGTGTTTAACAATTTCATTTCTCACCTCCCCCTAAGCACTAACAACCACTGATCTTTTTACTGCTTCCATCGTTTTACTCTTTCCAGAATGTCATACAGTTGGAATAATACATAGTATGCATTCTTCTAGGATTGGTTTATTTCACTTAATATGCATTTCAAGTTCCTCTGTCTCTTTTCTTGGTTCAATGACTTATTTATTTTAGTACTGAATAATATTCCATTGAGTGGATGCACCAAAATTTATTTGTTGATCCACCTACTGAAAGGCATTGTACTTATTCTCATTTTGGGCAAGTATAATAAAATAGCTATAAACATCTATGTGTGGGCTCTTTGGTAGACATGAATTTTCAACTCTTTGGGTAAATAGCAAGGAGCACAATTTCTGAAACATATGGTAAACATATGCTTAGTTTTGTAAGAATTCACCAACCTGTTTTACAAAGTGGCTACATCATTTTCCATTCCTAAGAGCAATAACAAAAAGCTCTAGTTGCTCTATATCTTCACCAGCATTTCTTATCAGTGGTCTAGAATTTGGCCATAATAATACGTACATAGTGGTATCTTCTTTTTGTTTTAATTTGCTTTTCTATGATGGCATATGATATGGAATATCTTTTTATATGCTTGTTTGCCATCTGTCTATGTTTTGTAGATGAAATTCCATGCTTTTGAATTCATGCTTAGCCTCCGTCTTTGTCACCATAAATAGTTCTTACCTGAGCTCATTAATCATGCTCCTGACTGACATCTGAAGGGCATATCCAACTGCTTCTTTTTTTATTATTATTTTTACAAACTGCATTTTGATTCATTGTACACAAATGGGGTACATCTTTTTGTGTCTATGGATGTTCATGATCTAGATTCATACCATTCGTGTAATCAAACAAGTACATAAAGTAAAGATGTCTGTCTCATTCTGCCATTTCCAGCTGTTTCTTACGTTCACATTGATGTGATAACTTATAGTGAGGGATATAAATATTTTCATACCCATTCTGAGAGGAATATGTGGATACATGCTCTGTCACTAATGTTTCATTCTTATTATTTCTTATTCTTCAATGAGCTACTCACCTAGTTATCTGGAGCCCATAAATCTGTCCTGAGATCTCAGTCTCAACTTTCTTCACATAAGAAGACATCTACATATGCCACCAGGTTCCTTGCCTACTAAGAAAATTTACTCTGAATGAAGCATCTAAAAGTACTGTACACTTTCTTACAGGGTGAAGATTAATAAGTCAAGTGACATTTATTATCTTAAATAATTTCTTTAACAATGAATGAGATCTTATGATAAGTTAAAGCAATCCACAAAATAAATATGGAGAAGAACTGCAAACAAAACAAAACAAAAAACTAAAAAACAACACACACAAATAAAGGATAAAAAATAAGTAGAAAAGTAAACAAGATGTAATTGCTGGAAATATTTACAGATGATAAATAAATTGTAAAGTGAAAGTGAATCCAATTAATAAACTATACATTTAACAAGATGATTCAGTAATTAGGCTTGGTTAAAAAAAATAACACATGAATACACAAGTACACCCACACAAAAACACATACAAGGAAATAAAGGTCTTCTTTGCATCAACAATTAAGTATGCTGTTTAAATGCATGAATAGGGAGTTGGACAATCTGGATTTATTCTTATCATTGCCACTGTGTTATTTTACCATACCAGGGAAGAAATTAAAATTGCTACAAATCTTCAAAGATTTGTGATGAAGCTTAGGGGAAAATCATGTTAAAATTATCCATATTGTGTACTTAACATAAATTCATGAAACACAAAGACATAATATTAACAAAGTGATTTCAAATATATCCATGCTTCTAATCCCAGTAATTCAGGCAGCTGAGGCAAGAGAATTCCAAGTTTAAGGCCAGTCTCAGGAACTTAAGAAGTACCTAAGTAGCTTAGTCAGATCCTGTTTAAAAATCAAATACAAAAAGTACCAGGAATGTAACTCAGTTGTAAAGTACCCCTGGGTTCAATCTTCAGTAATTTACTATCGAAATAAATATCCTTAGGTGTTCATGTTAATATAAAAACTGTCAATTATCATTAGATTGAAGAGTACATTTAATAAAATTCTGCTCAAGATTATCCCTGCCAAACTCATAATTATGTTGCTGGGAAGATAGGCAAACGTTTTATTTATACTTTCAGAAAATAAAGTTACTTTTTTCTCTTATACCATTAATAAAATTGAATCAGAGATGGACAAAATATTGATATTAAAGAACTAAAAAATATACACATAAGGGTGTATGATAGCTATATACTAAAAACTATCAATACTGTGAAGTAACATTGCAAAACATACATAAAATACAATTTCATATGATATGATACTAACAGATTTTGCTGTGTAAAATTGAACTCCCTTTCTTATATTAAAAAATTAAAATATTAAAATAAAAAATAGTAAGCTGTAATCATACCTGTACATAGGGTATTGATGTTTGTCTCATTCTGTTATTATTCTTACCCCTCCACCCTGACCCCACTGCTCTTTTCCCTCTAAGCAATCCATCCTTCCTCCATTCTTGCCTCCTTTCCACTCCACATTTTGTATCATCATCGACTTACCAGAGAGATCATTCGGCCTTTGGTTTTTGGGGATTGGCTAATCTCACTTAGCATGACATTCTCCAACTTTGTACTCCATTTGTGTACAATGAATAAAAATAAATTAATTTAGAAAATAAATAAATAAATAAGGTAAAATAGAATCAGAAGTTCACTGCCATATTAACTTTTAAAATTTAATTTATTTAAGACAGCCATAATTAATAATTTGGTGTGAATTATTGCAGGTATAATTTGCTACCTATCTCATTTCTACCTATATATAGTTTTTACAAGAACATGCTCATTCTTTATATACTTTAAATATCTAGAAGAGGAATTCTTAGATAAAATTTTGTAAAAATTTTAAGGATTTTGAGGGTTTTTTCCAAATTGACTTCCAGAAGTATCATAACCCTTTCTGATTCCATTAGCAGAATACAAGTGCCTACCTACCCAAACTATTTTTTTTAAGTTTTTGCAATTTAACATGTAAACCATAGAATTAATTTTTTAAATAAATTTTACTTTTAAAATCCCCCCAAAAAATAGTAAACTGGAAAAAATATATGAATCATGTGAGTCTCCTAATCAAACTAACTCATTAACATGGAAACAGCATCTCAGAAGAGTAAAAACAGAAAAGAGAGCAAACAAATAGAACAAAAAATAAAAATGGGCAACTCAGGACAGAAAAAAATGTGTGAATGAAATATACACAAAATTGTTAGCCTTATTTGCAGGGAAATAAGTACAAAAAATATAAGGTAAATTTTAGCGATGAATTATTCAATATTTAAAAGATCAAATTTCTAATGTTTAAGGATGCATGTATTTATATAGTGGGCTTATAAATTGGTCCAATGAAAATTTGCTATTACAACTCAAAATCATGAATATGTGTTACAAGGAATTTCATATCTAGGAATTTAGTCTTAGGAGATCATAATGGATGTAACTGCAGATTTAACAAACAATATCATTGTGAAGTTACCTTAATAAGTTTTATGTCCTATTACACAATAATCTTCAATAACTCTAAACGTCATATAATTTAATTAAAGTTTTCTACAGAAAAGTATGTAAATGATATAATACACATTCAATACACAGATTCATGTATTTCTTTTTTATTTAACATGGAATCCAACTTCTTTCCTCTCTCTCTCTGTCTAGTGCACCTGTTTATGTGTGTGTGAGTGTATGTGCATTATATATATAACGTTGCAAAATGATCTCATTACAAAGCTATGCACATATGTGCAAAGAAATATATGTATAAGTGTATAAGAGATGCACAACACTTGATGAAAAGATAAAGATTTTGCATATGAGTGCATATATGTATAAATATAATATATATAAATATATAAAATATATAAAAACATATGTGTGTGTGTATATATACATACACACAAAACTTTACAAAGGGGCTGGAGTTGTGGCTCAGGGTAAATAAAAGATACATTGACTACTAAAAAATCTTTTTAAAAACTTCACATGGAAGAAAATGCATTTATAAACTACTTAAGATATCAATTTGGGAAGTTAAGCTTAATTCAAACATTCAACTGTGTAAGAAATAGAACCAAAACGTCATTTTAATTTGTACCTATGTGTAAAAATTTAAAATTAGGGGAAATTCTAGGATCCAAAAGTAATTCAGAACATAAAATCAGATGGGTCTCTTTACTAAAGGAATAAGAGAAACGTGTAAATTAAATTCATGTAGGTGTGCACTTCATATTGTATATCATGATCTCAAAATATTTCAATAAAGACTTACCCAAATATTTCTTAATCTAGAGAAATATGCCCCTTGTGTCCTCTGGATCAAGATTATTGCATAAGTTATCAGAATTTATTAACAAATAATTATAATCAATGCATTATCTATTTAGGCAAGAATTTGAAAAGTAGCTGACATGTTTACAGAGATTTACTTCTACATGCCTTAAAGTTTCCTCTTTAAGGCTATTTATATGGTTCACTATTTGTGTACTGAATATTTAAAAAGGTGCAAATATCCAAATATAAAGATATTTTTTATTTAAATGATTACTACATAAACATATAATAGAAGATAAAGAATCCCTGGCAAATAATTGTGTTAAAACCTTGAATGATCTAGAGAAAGGTTGTGATTAGATTGCTATATGAGGAGCAATCTTCAGTATAAATTATGAAATATAAATCATATATTTATCTAAGAGAGAGAGTGGGAGGCGAGGGAGGGAGAATGTGTTAGAATATTTAGAATATCTGCCAAATTTTTTTGATATTTCTCAACAGTGAGAATGCAAATGATGCTTATTTTTAGAACAGTGTTATAATCATTTTATTGATTTGATTTCACCATTGTATAGAATATTTTATGGCCATATAAGAGCAGGAACCAGTGAAATTTGTTAAGTTACTCAATAAAATGGCCAATGGAGGTGAATATCATATCTGTAAAACTGCAGAATTTGTGGCTAAATGGAACTAGGTAAACCAGTACCAACTGAAAACTAACAATCCATGTGTGCTCACTGAAAAACAGTGCATGGTAATTAATTAATTAATTCTTCCAAACAGTGCATGGTAATTAATTAATCAATTTTCAAAACTAATAAGCAAGTCGTATTTCTCTATTTATTATGAAACTGAAAATAGAGTCACAGAAAAGTCATTTGCTCACATTTTCACTGGTAGTAAGTTATAGTTAGGAGGGATGAATCTTGCCTATCTGACTCCAGAGTCCACGCTTGTAAAGGAATGCTTTTTCCATCTAAACTTAGATTTTTGCAGGGATCTAAAATGTATAAGCAAATTTAGATTATAATAATATCATTTGATATACATGTAACACATCCTTTTACAAATCGTAATTGTGGTAAAACCATAGAAATGAAAAGTTGTACCCCATTTGTATACAATGAATCAAAATTACATTCCGTAAAAATTTATAAAAATACATTTTAAAAATAAATTAATCAAATTTCTAATGTTAAGTTAGCTTTGAATTCCTGGAAACTTCCCAAATTAGGCATGATTTCCTAATTAAGACAGATGCCTAATTCATTTACTTTTAGACTTCGTTTTTAAAATACATATTTCTAGCTATGAAAGTATTTTCCTAAAAATATTGTTTTCAATGAATCTCTCAATATGTCATATTTTAATTGACCATCAGTTTTTAATACTTTCTAATATTTAGTGTCATTTATTAAGTGCACTTAATTCTTTTCATGTGCCTTTGAATTTTCAAACACATGGAAATTTCATATTTTTCTGTTTTTTGGAATATTTGAAATTCTAATTAGTTACATGATAGTCATAGAATATGGGGTAATATATTCATCTCTCCGTAATATGGTGAGACTTGCTTCTTAATTATGCTATTTAAATTTTCTATATCCTATTTTTTTGTATGCTTAATCTACTAATTACCAACATTGCCTTTCATTATTACAGATTTTTCAAATTCCTTTATCATTCTACCCTTTTAGCTTAATACAGTGTGAAACTATTATTTAGGGTCATATCCTTTACAATTTTCATATCTCTTTGTTGAGGCAAACCATTTATCAATCAGTAGTAGTGCCTTCTTTCTTTTACTTTTGTTTTTAACTGATATTTAAAGATGATATATATATTTTTGGTGTACCTTGTGATATTTTGATATATTTGTATGTGTATGATGCTCAAGTCAGAGTATTTGAGTATAGAATTCTCAAACATTTATCATCCATTTATGATGAATACATTCAAAGTCATTTCTTCTAAAAAAAAAAAAGCAAATCATAATTGTATAATTTTATTTTGTTTGAAAAGTTCCTCATGTCAAATGGAAAAGGTTTCAATTGATTCTATGTAAAGTCCTATCATTAAAATTTATATCGTGTCTTTTTTTCCTAAATGGAAGTTAAATAAGAGTGAACTTTAAGTTCTACTTTCCAATTAAACCAAACCAAATGCCAACTCCAAAACAAGAACACTGCCAAAAATGTAAAATCGCTTTCCACAGGACATTTCAGTGCTCTCACTAAAATATAAGGAAAAGGATTCCCCTTAAAACCTTTCCATTGCATTAAATAGCTTTTAGAGAAGAAATACTGACTAGTTGTAGAGATATCAGAATGTGCCTTTCAAAGTAGATTTTTTTTTTTTAAGTATATTCTCTAAGTTCAAACTAAGTTCAGATAAATGAATGCCTGTCATTGAAAGAGCTTCCTGGTGTCAGGTCTGGCTGTTTTGGGGACTGTGCAGGGGATCAAGCTGTGCTACATATTGGGAGCCCTGCCAAATGAATGACATTTCCTGGGAACCTAGGCGGAATTTTAAGAAGTTTCCTTGTCCTTCCTAAACAGTTAGGTTAAAGGGTGTTTAAAAAGAAAAAGACAGAGTTATCCTGCTGGGGATACGAGAGAATAAAGCCAACAAATCCTAAAACTCAACTGACCAGAAAATAAGTGGTGTGACCAGAAGTAATACATTCCCAGATTTTGTATATTTTTGCTTTTCGTGTCATTTTTTGTCTAGTTTTCTTTTTCATTTGAAAGAAATTAAATATTTTATGCTTTTGAAATTCATATTTTAGAAAAGCACAAGAATAAATATTTTATATGACACACAGACTTGACTGGATTAGGTCTTATACTCACCAGAAATATACAAAAATGCAGTAAAGACTAAAATATTTTATTTTATATATAAAAATATCAAAATAAAATATTGACAATAGATTGTGAATGTAGTGATTTACCACTAGCACACATGATTTCAAAACAGAAGTTTCAAAATGACTGGGGCAGGAGATGTTATTTTGTAAGCAAGCAAGACAGAATCTCACTTGAACCTGAACTTCAGACTAGAAGAAACTGGCTTACCAACAACACTGTTGTTTGGAGCAATTGTTCATAATTGTCTATATTTGAAGAAACAAATGAGTTTTCATAAGGAAGATGCATGTTGAGTCTTAATGCAAAATATTTTTAAATAAAATAAGATGCACATTATATAAAGCAAATAGGTGATCTAATGTAATTAGAGGTAACACAATATGTGAAAGCATGCTCTTTAGGATAATGGTAGAATTCTTATCAAAAAATTGAAAAAACATACCTTTGAACTAAAATTTTATATCCACATGAGTGTTTGTTAAATAAATAAGGACTACAAACAATTTAAAAGTGGTTGAACATCACTCATGGGTCTTCTCAACAAATTAATTATTAAAGAATGTAAATCCAGGACCAAGTAGTAAGTTTAGCAAAAACAAAAGAAAGGTATATTTTGATGAATGTAGTTAATGCTAAACAGAATAGACATAGAAAATCTTGTTTAAGATTGAATTCATAATCAACTCAAATTCCCAAGTGTAGTAGGAAGGAAGGAAATTTATGTTGTCATCCAAAATCCCTATATTTTTCATAAGTTTATAAAAGTAATAATTACATTATGATTTTGAAACAAAGTATCCATGATAAAAATCAAAACAGTTTCTGCTAATAATACTATATATTTTTTCAAAATATAAACAACAACCAATTGATACACATTAGGAACAAAAGGCATAAGAAACAGAAAATAAGCAATTAAAAATAGCATGTTAGAAATGAGTGTTCAGAAGAAAACTTACAAATGAAACAAACAAACAAACAAACAAACAAGCCCAAACCAAACCAAAAATAAAACAGTCATGTAGAATTACAATTAACTATATGTAAAATTTTTTGGAGAACAATATGATATTGGCTTTTCTTGGGGGGGGGTTACTGGGGATTGAACCCAGGGCACTCCGCCACTCAGCCACATCCCCAGCCCTATTTTGTATTTTATTTAGAGACAGGGTCTCACTGAGTTGCTTAGGGCCTCGCTAAATTGCTGAGGTTGACTTTGAACTCGTGATCCTCCTGCCTCAACCTCCCAAGTGCTGGGATTACAGGCTTGCGCCACCGCACCCGGCTGATATTTTTTAAATGAAATAAAAAGAGACATAAATTCTGGGAAATACGCATATTTTCAAGACACAACATCATGGTTCTGGCAAGTCTGTTGCAATCCAAGTAAGTCCATAAGTAAATTGACAAAGGATATTCCTGGAATTTTCAGGTATGATAAAATGGTCAAGAAAAGTCAGAGTGATTTAAAATGAACAAGTAGGAAAACAACTGGAGATAAAACTCTCTTTCCATTTTCTTTTAATTCTTTCTCAATAAGGTGTATACATAGTATAGCAAAAAAAGCTTTGCAAATTGGAAGTTAGTTCAATCTTTATACTGGATGGTGTTATTGCACATTTCTCTATAATGGGAATACTTCATAATTTGAAATTGTAGAATTTTTGAGAAAATCATTTAATTGTTTCTATTCTTTTATAGATTATTAGTGATTACAGTTTAGATAATTAAAAAATTTAAATGCATCAAAATACTCTTTTATTCCAAATCTACTTATTAAATTGCAGTGTTCACTCATATCAGGTAAGTTCAATATGCTTATTTAACAGAACAAGTAATTCACCCTTCATGTAATTTGTTTTACTAGATAGTGAGGAATTATATTTGAAAAGTCAATGTAAGGTTTCCAAATCACCATATTCTTACCATAGACTCTATTTTCTTACCTTTTAGAGAATCTTAGAAAGGAGCATATCACTAAATCAGAAACTAAAGATGAATTTTGTGTGCATAAATTAAAAGTAAAACATGTTGGGAAGATTAGCTTTCAAAATATTGTAAATTTCACTGAAAATGTTATTCAATGTCTTCAGAAGATATGCCAGCTTCTGTGTAGGTTGTGCAGTTAAAATCTCAGCACTGTGTCTTTGTCTGCATTTCTGTCTTTGAGAGCTTCCTCTGACAGGGTGAACTCAGCTCTCCAGGAGTGCTCTTATAGCGGTTTAGGGATTAACTCTGTTATCACATGCAAGCATTATGCCATAAAATATGGAAAATTCCACCACACAAGTGAAAGTTCCTTCTCTTTCCTCCTCTTTCTTTTGTGGAGAATTCTGGATCTCAGAATTCATCTCCTCTATTACACAGCACATTCTTTTCTGTTTCACTTACTTTTCAAAGTTAAGAAGAGCTGAGTACCATCTCTTAAAACTGATCATTTCTTTTATTATTCTTCTGTAAGCAATATCAATAAGTAACTTAAAGAATATGTTGTAAGACTAATGGTGTGAAGAGAACTACTTATGTGGGAAACATGAAAATGGATTTGAGGGATGGGAGTGGAAGATGGAGCTTATGATTTATAATAGGGAACAGAAAAGACCTTACTGAGTTCTCTACCCAATTGAGAAATACACTAAGGAGATTGACCTGAGAAGTTTAAACCATGACTCTTGCTCTACCTTGTTGAGAATTCTTGATTTTTTTCATTCTAAAATAAATTGCTGTGCTCATTTTCTATGGATTTGGTATGTACCAATCCTTTTTAGACACTTTTTGGAATTCAGCTTTCTGGTGAGAACTTTTCTTTCCTGTAGATTTCAGTTACAAGACATCACTGTAGACATTTCTGCTCTTCGGGAACCCATTCCTGTATGGGCTGTTTAACTGCAACTACCATCTACTTAGGTCAACCCTTCCTTTAACTTCCAGAGGTGATTTCACATACTCAACAGGTATAGGTAGTCACTAATCCTTTTTAATAAATTTAAAATTTACTGTCAGTTTTAATGACCTCATCACTAAAGTAAACAAGTAAAATCCTTTGAACATTTAGGAAACACAAAATACAAAATATTCCACTAATAAAGATGAAAATTTACATAAAATACTCATATTTACAAATAAAGGCAGAAATGAAATAACTCTTAATGTCCTCGAGGTCATTTGCAGTACCAAGCTTTTGAATTTAGAATAAACTTTTAATGGGCATCCAACTCAACATAATTCAGATTTCTCAAAATAACTTGTCAGTTATTTTGTCATTCCTGTCATTGTACTGTATTTATGTCAACTAAATCATAGCAAAGAATTGCGTCTGTGAACAATCATTTTGTCATCTATAAGTTGCTTCTGAACTACACTATTGAAGCATTCACTGTAATTAGGTCTTGAAGTTGAGGGAAAGGTCAAGTAAAGTACATGGCAGCTGATGGTTAAGGGTTCAGAACACACATTGCCATGGGATTAGAACTAAGGAAGAGACATGGGTTTGTACATAAAATATGGACACGTACTGTTCATCTCTTTGGGTAACTTTCACCTTGCATTCCAGAAACAGAGGATGTTGTATAAATGGGATAGGGAAGAATATCTCCAAATTGATTATATCAGTCACCAAAAATAAATAAATAATATTCCCACTCACATACACAGATATAGTACTCTGCTCAACTTTAATAACGGTTTCATTATGTATATGTGCACGAAAACATCATGTTGTGCATCTCAAGAACTAGTTTAATCACCAACACTTTTCTCTCCCATGTCTCTTTTGTGGATCTATGCGCTCCTTACAATTTTCTTAGTTCACAGGCTCTTAATTCAACTTTCTATGAAATTCGGATTCCACTCCTGCCAGCAAAGACATTTAAACCCACTATATATTTGAATCCTAAAACCGATATTGGCAGATATGGACAATCGCTTTTCTAAAAGAGTTTGAATTCTGATTTGGAAACCAGATTAACACCATGCTCCCTGCTCCACAAATTCTCATTCTAGGGGAAGGGAGTGAGCAATTTTCTCCTTTATTCAATAGCCTTGCTTGGTAATGGGAGTTGCAACTTTCTGTTTTCTAGACTTTCTTCTAGTAAATAATAGTTACTAGAGGAGGTAAAGAAAGTGTCTGGAGGAATACTGGTGGACCTTGTAGAGGAAGATGGGAGAAGCAGAAGTCCTGAGTTGATCCATGTGGGTTAGTGTGTAGTGGATAACTGACCCAGGCCTGGGTATAAAGTAAACTAGGATGCTGTAAGAATGGGTGTCCTGGAGAATGACAGTTCTCCTCCCCCTGTTCCCCACCAGCTGGGTCTTTAGGAAACTAATCAGTACCATTTACTCCTTCTTTTTGGACTTTCCCTGGGACCTAAGGATGTCCCTTTGAAGTGTAAAGCCCCTCTGAAGGCTGGGACTCAAGGCTAGAGATACAGAAGACATTGGAAGCCAGCTTTTCTTATCTCAGTCTGCTTTTGTAAACATACTTCCCACTCTAAGACCCTTGTACACAATCATACATTGTTTTTTGAAAACTTGTGCCCAATTATGTACTGTTTTAGACTAGAAAATCTAAGACACTAGACAGCCTATAAATGTTATGAAAAATTGGTCAGGGGTGCTCAGAATTTTGGAGTGCTAAGCTCCTCTGGCCCCACCAACATTAAAGTATGGTTTCTCCCATTCTTTGATTGCCCTTTGCAGCTTCTTGTGTGATTCCCACAACAAGTGAAAACAAGTTTGACTTTTTATAATGGCTATGGGAAAAGAAATCAAAAAAACAAATTATGTCATTGTGTTAGATATTTGTCAAGGCTGTATTTTGGGAGTGATTGGTAAAGGCTTAGAATAAACGTGTTGTTGCAGACTCTATACACTCTATAGATGTTTCTCAGAACTTTATGTGTTTCTTAAATCACTCTCTGTTTCAAATGGAAAGGAAATGACCCCCAACATGTTTCATGAATTGATATTGCCCTTTTACACTCCCAGAGCACTGATGCAGCACACAGTGACAACACATTGAAGTGTCTGGAAAAAAATGACTTCATCTTAAAAATGATGTTGTTGTTGATTCTTCACACCATATCTTTAAAGCATATCTTGAAAGCTCTTGCTTAAGTTAAATTCTGCTTTAGCTGTACAGAATATGTTTATAAATAACTTAGCTTCTTCATCTGTAAAGAGGTTTATTTCCAGCTCCACCTAGCAGCCCAAGAAATGTTCTCAATGCAGAACTACAAGGTTCTGCTATTAGCCATCTCTGTGAATACGTGAAACATATATAGATTTATTACTTCTAAACATCATCATTTGCACATGTGGCTCTCTTCCTTTTAAAATCAGATATTTTAGCTGCAGGCATAAAAATGTTTTAACATTTTGACTAATTTTGCATTTATAATTACAGAAAAAACTAATTCCCAACTATGCCAATCCTGAGCCAAAACAACATCGATGAAATATTTTGTTATAAAGAAGTCAATTAATGTGTGAATGCCTATGGTTATATATATGTATGCTTGTGTATTTTATATGCCGAATATGAACACATGTGCATACTGCAGGTAAAATTGTGGAAAGACAGAAAAAGAAATGGAATCAGAAAAGGAAAGGATGTAATATGTGAGTTATTTTGTTTTTATACTTCAGTACAATTTAAATGTTAAATTTTATGAGGCTGGAGACATATATAATTTATCATCCAATCTGGGGTACTATGGAAAATGAATGAAGGTGCCATAATAATCATATCAACAGTGTAGGTATAAACTGGTTTTATCCTTGGCCAAACATGGTGTGAACACACACACATATTACAGATAGTGCACATTAACAAGGATGTGCACTAAGCCTTTCTATTTTCGGCTGCTTCTTTTAGGGTGAACATTATGTACTTGCTGGATCTGGCATGGAGTGGTTCTGTGGAAAGCCACTAAAAGCATAACACATGACTTACCATAGCTGAATTCATGTTTGTTATTAACTTTGTAGTTAAACTAATTTGATATTCCTGAAGTGGTAATAGGTCAATAAAACCAGGTATTTGAAAGAGTTTACATATATAGATTATGTAGATTTGTAATACACAGTCCTTTGGGCTTCCATTCAGTATAGTTTGGAATGTGCTTCAAATAAACCTCTGCCTATTAAAAAATAAAACCTAGGCAACAATCTAAAATCAAAATTAAAAATTGAATCAACACACAGTGGCTTCCTTAAATGTTTTCTTTTTTCAGTGTTAGTTTATGGTGTACTAAATTGACATTAAATATTTTGAAAGTTCAAAGAGTAGAGAAGGTTTTTGAACTTGTCTTTCCAGAAAGAGCTATGTGGAATAGATTGGACTTGAACAGCTGGTCCTAAAAGATAAAGATCATTGGGGCCAGTAAAATGGACAGAGGGCATGTGTGATCAATACTGACAGTGGTTACAGTCTTTCTCAGTCTTACAATTTGTTTCTTCTAAGTAAGTTATAGAAGACAATAGATACAGGAAAAAATAATTCTGTAAATATAGAGACTGTTATTTTATCAATAGTATTAAGTTGCTCCACATTCTACTGGTGCATCTGAGTCTCAGATGCTTTCTGATCTGAAAATAGTTTTCATCTATGTGCATGTATAGTCAATTCTGTTGCTCAATCTAAGCCTAAAGATTTTTCAGTTAAAGTTACATTACACACTTGCACACACAAAGATATTTTATACATATATGTACATGTGCATATATATGTGTATAGGTGCATTATGCGTAAACACACACACACACATAAGAATTTTACTTAGCTGAGTGAAACAGAGTACCTATTACTCTTGTGTACTCTTACTTTGGTATATTCAGGAGATAATTAGACAAGTAAAACTTGCATTCATGTATATAAATAGAGAATGCCTTAGATATTTGTTCAAATATGATAAAGACCTCTTATCTGAAAAAAATTACCTTTTCATCATATCTCTTTGTTTGATCTTTACAAAACACTCAAATATATAGTGTCCAAGACTATACTTACATTAGGCTTTCAAATATTTGTAGATGAATGGATGGTAGATGGAGGACTGAATTGATGGGTGATAGATGGATAAAAGAATCACTTTTTTCACCATTTTATGAAGAATTCATCAGATGACTTGTATGAACACCTGTGTACTTTGTAGCTTTTATTGTTTTGCAGTCTCTGGTGTTATTTGTCTTCTTTAATTTCAGTACGCTTTCCAGATCAAGCATGGTGCTATGCGTGTAGTGGGATGTGAATAACTTGTCTATTCAATTTATGCCACTTCCAAATATGAGAGGCTATGACCCAGAGGTTGGTATCAATATGAAGGATGATTAAGTCAACTCCGAGAATCTAATGCTTTTTCGGTCTTTAATTTTTCCAGTTGATTTGATCTCTATTTTGCAGATGATCCTGATTTGTTTCAGCATTCCTTCTAACCCTTTCTGGGAAGTGTACATCTGCTTCTGACATCTGTCTTCTATCTTCCTTTGTAAATTATGAAGTGATGCCAACTCCTTTTATCAACAAATTACCCTTAGAAGCGTTTAGAGGCTATAATGATTCTTTGATTTCCTTTGATTCTTTATGAATTTGCAAAATGACTTGAAGCTTATATTAGCTTTGTTTGTCCTTTCTTTTTTCATATTTAATATTTATAGTAGGCAAGCCCAGATGGTGTACTTTGTTATGTCCTGAAATGTTTCTATTTTTTTCCTTTCTTAATTACAGTAATGTCAGTCTGTAGCATCCCCAGCCTCCAACTCTAGTTGACATTGTGGATTTCACATTTGTTGTATTATTTATTGAACAGACTGTATTTTGACACTGTGAAGTAATCGCTTCAGAACCTTGCTCCTTCATTTTTTGTGGTTGTCTACATTGATCATTTGCCTTTGCCTTTACATTATAATTTCAGAATGTTGTTTCAAATTGTATAGATATTTACATATAGATATTGCCTCAGAGGATAATGAAGAATGATAAGAACACAATTCGAGTATCATGGTAGGAGTCTTAAAAATTGCACAAACACATATTTACCCTTTTTTAATGTCCGGAAGAGTCATTCTTGTGATTTGAAAACTTGATATAGCAAAGTCATGTATTTATATCAAAAATTTAAATTTCTGTAGTTGTTAAAAATGCATTTCAAAAATTGCCTTTTAATATACCTGTATCACCTGATTAAAAGTATCAATAAATTTTTTCTTAAGCTTATTTGTCTTTCTTTATTATTTTGATCCAGATCGTTTTTATGTTTAGCTAATCAATGACAAATTCTGACCACTCGTTTTCCTCAGAAGCTTTTATGAACTTCATAAGAACTTCGCATGTCAATCTCTTAAGGTCTTATTTTTGGGTTGCATTCTAGATTTCCACAATAGTTTTCATTTTCCAACACCATTTAAATTTTGTAAGTAATAACTTAAAAATCTCCTTCTAATGAATTTTAATTTCCCATATTGAAAACCACATGAAGAGCATATCATTCCTAATTTCTTCATTGAGGTAGATTTTTCTTTCTTTCTCATCTTCAAGTATTCTCTTAAAAACTCCCTTAGGGATAAACCTAGAAATAGAAGCCTCCTATTCACATAACAGGCCTGCTCAGGGGAAGGAAGTCAGTACTTTGCCCTTGGATTCAACATCAAACAAGATTACATAGATTTTTCAACTATTGCACCTGACAGTGTCAGCCACCTTTTAAAAAGACATTTGTAGCAACACTACAGACTGCTTTTCTCACAGCTCAGTGAAAGCCCTTTACACATATCAGAGGGTGCTATGTGACCTTTTCTTTTTCATGTCTATTTTATAATTTTTTTCTAATTCCAATTTTTTTAAAGAAAGGATAAATAGTATTTAAAAATTATTACTCTAGGGAAACAAAAGGGATGATGAATTATTTCCAAATTAGCATTTTATGTTTACTTTAACTTAGAAAATTATTAAAACACTTACATAATAGTTTGCAAAACAGCACGTGATTATTGAACAATGACTATAGGAGATAGTGTTCTCTCCCTCTCTTCCTCCGTCTGTCTCTGTCTCTTAGGCTCTCTCTCTCTCTCTCTCTCTCTCTCTCTTTTTCACATACAGACACACACACACACACACACACACACTTTAAAACGATACTTTAAGAATATTTTGAAATTAGTGTATTTACTGTGAATGAAGAATTCAAAACAATCAAAGGAAAGATACAACCAAACTGAAAAAAATCATTTTTTTCCCTAAATGCAAACATCAGGCTATCTCTAAATAGATTTGACCTGAGTGTGTTAAAGTTTACCAGTTTCTCCTATTACCCTCACTACTTGTTATATCCTACTGTATTCTGTGGGAAGATAGAACTTTTAGCCTTGATATTGTCAGTCTGTTTCTTAGCATATAGTGCTATGAAAGTAATTTTAAACCTACTAATAGAATATGCATGTAGAGATGCTCATTTTCAGGCATATCTGTTCACACATTAAACTCCCTTTTGCAGGGTGTTATGGTCCTTTTGTCCTTAGGTCTCAATGATAAAGCTACAGTAAAATCACCAGATACCTTGGGACAGGGATTCACATGGTCTGAGAACTAACGTCACCTCATTAGAAACATCTGTATGTTTTACTGCATTTTGCAGTGTAAACTGAAAGTGTCCTTTTGTAAGCAAATAAGTTTTCACAATCGTATTTATATTTATTTAAAGTCATTTTACTTTTTTTGGTTATGATTTATGTGATTTTTATTGCCCAGGACCAAGGAAGTATTTCAGGTATGGTTTGTACATATTTTGTATATTTCATTAGCTGTTGTGCCAGATATTGTCAATAGAAATTGAAACCAGGTATGTTCATCCTCAAGGCATTTTCACTGATGGGCAAAAAAGTGAAGAAAAATCTCTCTTACACATTTCCCAACATCAAGATCAATGTTGTTCAGCATTTATCATGGTCAATTTGGGCCATTACCTTTGCTTTGAGCCTGGTCCCTGTATGCCTTTTATTTCACAGTTTCTTTTGTCTCTGAAAATTGAAAAAAAAAAAATGAATAAGACCTACTCTTCATTTCCAGACACTCTCAGACTAGAGAATGAGCTACATGTGCAAATAGACATTTGTAAAATATGGAGAAGTAGCAAAGGATGCAATCTCAGCATTTCATCACCAGGAAAAATCACTAAACTCAGTTGTGCACAGCATAAAACAAGCGTCAACTTTCAGCAGACTAAATGTGTGTGAGGTCCCCAGGGAAGGGTGCTCCAGAGTGCCCCACTGTCCTGACCCAGAGTCCCTGACTATAATCAAATATTTGCCATTTTACTTAGCATGATATTCTCTATTTCCGTCCATTTACCAACAAATGTCAAAATTTTGTTCCTCTTTTGTGTATGTGTATAAGCTAATCCCCAGAAAAAAAAGGCCAGATGTTTTCTCTGATATGTGGATGCTATTTCACAATAAGAGGTGGGTCAGGGAAGAATATAAGCACAATGGATTCGACAAAAAGGAATGAAGGGAAGGGAGGGGAATGGAAATAGGAAAGACTGTGGAATGAATCGGACATTACTATCCTATGTGCATATATGATTACACACCCAATGTAATTCTATATCATGTACAAAGAACAACTAGAAGTTACACTCCTTATGTGTATTATATGTCAAAATACATTCTACTAACATGCATAACTAATTAGAACAAATTACAAAAAGAAAATAAATAGTTCATTTTAAGTGACCAAATCTGAAGAGGTTATTTATCCATAGTATGTGAAAAAGCAAGTTTTTGTGGCATTGGAATATAAGAGTGGGAAAGATCATCACTTTCTTTAGTATTTGACAGGGCATGCTCAATTAATTAAAGCAACATGCCTATCTTTTTCTTCTTCATGGCCTGAGTCATTTCCCTCTACTTAATTTCTCTTATATACTTCTCAGAACATTCTTCCTATTTATTGGACATTTAGCATCCCAAAATTTGTTCATGTGTTATTTTTGAAATTTTACTTGCCAGTTTTCCCTGTTTTCATGTTTTTGTCCTCAAAATTAACCAGCTGCATCATGTGGATATTACTGTCACATATCAAGTATCATTAAGTAAATGTGAGACATTTTTTTGGATTGAAAGGTGTAATTTACTCTGGCTTTTTTTATTCATCAGGGAAAGAAATGCAGATCTCAATATTGTTTATACATTTAAAATTATTTATATAGAAAATAATTTTCAGCACCCTTCATTATTATTTTCTCTAATTCTTAAGATTTAAATTATTTTTTCACTCTTCTTCACTGTGTTTGATTAAGGCATTAATTTTGAAATGCACAGAAACACAAGATAATGTACATTAATTTAAAATAGATTGTCTCCTTTCACCTACCTTTCCAAAAATGCTTAAAAGAGTGTGAGTTTTAGAAGGCCTATTGCCTATTGCCTTTGTATGTCATTTATCAGGCTTGGAAAACATATTAATTCTGCAGCTTTTCCTGTAACAGTAATATGCAAATCTACCGCATTTGCATTGAATTCATGTTATTGAAATAAAATCTATTTGTCTTAAGTCAGGAAACATTTTAGTTGAATCTCAATATATTTCTATCTTCTCTAAGTCAGATTTGTAACAGACCACAAATTAAATATATAACAAAATATGAAGAAATTAAACTTCAAGCTCAACACTATTGTTTAGGATTCATGAGGACTTCCATTTAAATATCATCTTTGGTCAGTTTAACATAAAGTTAAATCAAAGGTCATTACTTCAAAAATGTTTCCAATTCTTTGTTTTAAAGATGTGTCCTTTGCATACTCTTATGCTGAAATCTTGCCAATAACGTTAAAGAAAAATACTTAATATGCTGACAAATGTTTAGAGGTGAATCTTTGAAGAAAAAGTGTAAGGAAAAGTTATAAAATAAATAATTTGTATTTTAATGTGTAGGAAAGCATTGATCTAACAATAAATTAATAAACATTGCAATTTTGAAATTTTGTTAAACTAATATAATACCTAATATGACGTATATGAACATGTATATCATAATAAATACTTATGACATTATAATATTGTAATATAACCCTTTTCCTTTTGATATGTAATTTTTAACATTTGCATATGATTTTCTAACTTTAAAAAAGCATTTTTCCTAGGTGCTCAGGGAGAAAGCTTTTAATATGATATTAATTAAATTATGTATTTAGAAATAAATTTTGAAAGTTTATGATTTATTCAGGAAGAAAAATTATCAAATTTTCCAGTTAAAAATGAACAAAACCATAAAACCAATAACTATATTATAGTGTACTTTTTTAATGTGTTTTACTGAAATAAAATTCTACTCAAAACATGTACTGACTGCTATTTTACAGATTTATTTAACCTAATCATGCCTATACTTCCATGTTCTATGTGTTGGCTCAATTACTGTTCATCTTTCTCCACTTATACAATGGAAAAAAAAATCTTAGTAACCTCAATGTTAAAAAATTAGATTTGGCCTTCAATTGCAGCAATGCCATTGTTCTAAAATGTTAATAACCTTCATATTACCTCATAATAATTAAAGTAATACTTCATGTCCAGTGATTTGAATCACAAAACATCTAAAAAGTGATTGCAAACACACATGCAAACACACACACACACACACACACACACACCCCAAAGAAAACCTCACTCTCATAATCAATGATAGCCAACAAAACAGTCAAATACACATGATACAAGAAGCACATATATTTATCATTATAACTTTGGAAAAATAAAAACAAATACTTAAGAATTTCTGGATTTCACAGTAATGACTGGATTTCCAGGTGCTCATGACTCTCTACTTGAAAAATTGGTCATTCATCTTATTACTCTTAATGTGTTAAGAATGATGAATTTTGAGTCCAACTATAATTTTGAGTAAAACAGAAACACTAATATTTAAAGTTCTTGAATATTGAATGAAATTGTGGCCAGAGCTAATATATTTTGAATTAATAAGTTTCAAAAACTTTTCCTTCTGTTATTTTGAAATTTGAGAAAAATATAAAAGTCTGAGTCTGAAAACTCCCCAAAGTGATAGGGTAATCAATTCTTGAAATTAATCACCATGATAGAAATGATTAAAGACTGCAGCACTGAGTGGGGAAAGGCAATAGTCACATGTATGTTTTCTGAACACCTCTGTTGTCTCTAATTTCTTATTGTATATCCTGAATTTTCTGACACAATTTCAAAGAAAATATGTTCTCAAAAACCTTTTCCCAGTTCTATTTCTTACTGTAAGAAGTTTCTGATTTTTGTTGCCATATCTATAAAGAAAAAGAAAATTTTTTTCTATAAACTATTTTTCATTTCTGTTCATTCAAATACAAATATGAGAAATGCTATCTCCAAATTCTGAGGAAAATAATCTATCACAATATTTAAAATAATGTTTCA
The DNA here is from genome assembly GCA_020662805.1 of Glaucomys volans. Taxonomy (NCBI): domain Eukaryota; kingdom Metazoa; phylum Chordata; class Mammalia; order Rodentia; family Sciuridae; genus Glaucomys; species Glaucomys volans. The sequence goes on along the minus strand of JAJEJO010003200.1, from coordinate 49,953 downwards.
AACATATGCAAAATTCTTCCTAGGGTCACAAACAATTCACGTAGGCTCTGTGTTATTGACAGAGCACAAAAATTCACAGTAAATACTTGTGAAAAAGAAGACCTGTGCTGGAAATATCAAATAAGAGCAGACCCTCTAAACCTTCCAATATGCAAAGGATTTATTTTTTTTTTGACTATTGAAAAATAGTTGCCAAGTATCAAGAGTATATGAATTACCAGTAACGAAACCATCAGGTTAATGCAATAATTTATACATACAGATATACTGGTAATAATTATTGTTATTATGGAGTTTAATTATATTAAATATATTTTTGTATAATTCAAGTTTATCATTTTCTATACATTATACAATTGATGTCTGTAAGAAAATGATCAGTAATATAAGTGCTGGAATGTTTTCTTAATGATGAAGATATACTATATTAAATCAAATTACCATTCAAACAAAAATATTTCTCTAATTATTTACCTTAATTCCTGACTGGATAAAAGAAGATAAGGAGATTAAAATTCTGATGATTGTCAAATATCACAGTTTTGAGCACTTAAAACCCAAATATACCGACATAAACAGGATGATCATGTACACGGAAGAGTAGTGAAGTATATGGACTTGGCTATAATACCATGTAGAAACTGTGTGAATTTAAAGAAATTACTTAAATTTCGTTTCAATTTCTTCATATACAAAACAGTGAAAAGTATTTCCTACTTAAAGAATGCTTTGAAAATATAATTATCCAAGATATCTAAAAATACTTAGAATAGTGCATGTTACTTAATACACGATTACTTAATACATTGCTTCTAGAAACAGAAATCAAAGTTCTATGAATTATATGTAACTTCTATTAATTATAAGTATTGAGTTGTGAAACAAAATCAACTTTATTGAATCCTTTTTCTTAAAGAGTCTTTTAATATGCAACCTGGATTTTAACAGAGTTTTAGGTAAACTTACCTTGTAAACTGAAATCTCTTATATTTATTTTATATAATAATTCTAAAGCTACAATGTTAAATTAAGCTTTCATATCATAAAAACACAATCTTTACCATAAATTTCCTACTGCCTACTTGTACTTACATTCTAAAGGTAACATATCCTACTTTCATAACTTTTCTGAAATAGAATATGAAAGAATAAGCATTTAAGGTGAACTCATGATTCTACTTAATGTGATATTTGCTGGAAATGTTTTCCAAAGAAAAGGAGTTACAGCTATTCCACTGTGGCTGATTATTCTTTATATAGAATTAAAATTCCTGTGACTGCTATGGATAATCTCTATCATATTTTCTACGTGAAACAAATGTTGTATGCTGTGAAAGTATGTAATATTTCAGAAATAATATTCATGCATGTATGAGGCTTTCATTGACCTTGACTTCATTCGTGGAAGAAAATAATCACCTACATGTTTCTGAGAAGAGTTAATATAATGAGTCAGAAGCAGTACTATCCGGGAGGAATTAGAACCCAGATTATATTAATCACTGTCTACATCCTCTCAACTTTGTGATGCAGAATTCAAGGACAAAAATTAAGGCCAAGGATTAAAGCAGAAACAATATGCCAAAAGTGGTAAAATGCATTTTCTAAAAACTATTATAATTCATTTTAAGTCAAACCATGATTTAAATATATTTTAACTCCAGTACATTTAGCTCTTCCTCCCCTCCCCTGCCAAAAAAAGTGAGTTTAGGTGGAAATTATAGAGGACATGGCCATTTTTTATAATTAAAATCCCAAATTGGCTGACTTTGTGAAGAATAATTCTTTTAAAACAAGTATATATTTTGAATAAGTTAATGAACTGGAATACAATTTTCTTTTTCAATTTGATTTTGTCAACATAACAAGTATGAGATTGTTGTTGTTGTTGCATAACAATTTAACGAAAACTTTAAGAAATGTCACAGTTCAAATTCAACATAAACAGCACATTTTGTGACTCAGAGGCATTAATCACTTTAATATTTACTTCCTTATATGCAAATTACAGAATAATTTTCAGTGTCAACATGTCAATAAATCCCTCCTCTGGGGAAAACATAACTGTTTAACAGTTAACAAAATATTCTTCTTAAAAATATTACTATCACTTTTTCTAGGAGGACACATTTGGGAATTAGTGGGCCTGAATTTAGTCACAAAGTTATCCCAAAGAGAGCACACCTCACAACTCACTCTATGAGAGGCCTCACCTACTTTGAGATTTCAGGGGCTAATAATAAATATTACATGTAAACATCAAAAATCCCCAAACTAACAGGATTTTATTATGAAATAAAACAAAAAAGCTAACTACTTAACACATTATCAAACAAAAATAATGTCTGTTTTGTGGGTCATATGCAATGAAGCTCCTATTTATCAATTTCCCTTATAAAAACTACATGAGAAATTTTGTTCATAAAATTATTTCTCCTTAGCACACAAAGGGGAATCACCAATATGTAATTGGAAATACATTTCAAATACAGTGCCATTTTAATTATAGAAATTTATTTCATTTTATTTTATATTCTCTCATGCTCTGAGTCTTCTCTACTTATCTCCTCTTTAGAAGTTACAGTTTTACACCACAGGTTGGCATCCTCTCACTACTCATTATTTTCAAAGTAAAATAAATCTGACACTTCAAGTTTTATGACAGAGGATTAGGATATGATTAATTATTGATGTTATATTTCTATAGGGGAAAATATAACCTTTACTATTATCATAAGGGTTACCATATGAATAGAAAAATTATTTCTTAAAAAATGGTAAATCACTAACTTCTGATAAAACTGATGAATGGCTTTAATTGCAAAGATACGTTATCACATTTCAGTTACCAAATGGCAAAATAGTCACTAATTATCCTTCAAGAAAGAAACTTACTTGTTGAGCATTTCTAAAACCATTTCTAAATAGCTACATACATTATTTTTGAATTGGAATTGTAGAAATTATAAAATAAGCTCATTGTATACATATATACACGAAGACACATAGACATTTATAAAAGTGGTATTCTGTACTTGTATGTTTTAAATTAAATAATTAACTTTATTATTTTCCTTTGTGCAACCAGGAATTTTTAGAAATAAAGGTTTTTAAATCTGATGTGAATTCTTTATGTATAAATTATAAGCTTGTTACCCAGGTGACAGTGTCATCTATACTCAGTAAAGCAATTTAGATTCACTGTAATTTGTATAGCAATGTCAATTTATTTGTTTGATATTCAAATGTGATGCTATGCTCAGCTTGAAATACTATTTTTATATTTTCCCATCAGCCATTTCTGGATGTGGCTCCATATTCTCGTACATAAGATATAATCCTCCATTATTTAGTTTTAAATGAATAATTCATATAATTCAAAACTCTACTTACAAAAATAAAGCCATACGGCCTATATATATATATATATATATATATATATATACATATATATGTATATATATATACATACACACATATATATTCATATTGTCTATATATAGAAATGTAATAGTTTTTTATAATATAAAAATAAATTTTATGTCACCTTTAGTTTATATAAGATATAACAATAAATAACACCAACAATAAAATGATAGTTAATTTCTATAAACTCTAAAATAAAAAATCTCTTTCCATCCTTCTTTCTGTCTTTACAAATTTGAGACATCTAGGGATTAAAGTGAAAAGCTAAGATAGTTTTGAAAAACTCTGCCCTTATTAACTCCTGACTTTTGACCTTGACGTTCTCACCTATCCTCTTTACATAAATTCTGGGCCACATCAGAGTGTGATATAATATTATCATTGGCATACCTCAATACAAAGACACTAAAAAATTAGTCTCTTAAAATTTAAATCATATGCTTTCAATTTTGATGGTAATACTACAGTAATAAAAGTTATTAAAATATTATGTTGGGCAAGTTATTTTTAAGTAAATTTCCAGTAATAAAGTGTCAAGTATTTATAAATTATTCTGAGATAGGAAGTTTACTTAAGGATGATATGTTCAAAGATGAAATAAGATGAAATTTTTAGAAATATGGAATTGTTTTATTTTCAAGGCCTAAGCAGTTAGATAGTTAATCATTATTTTTGATGGTGTTTTCCTCAACAAATGTCTAAGTTCCCAAAATGGAAGACAAGATATGTGCAATGATATGAAAAATTCAATGTCAATTATATTTTTACAGATATGCTAAATCAATTTCTATCACTTGTAATTTTTAACAACAGGTTCCCCAAAATATTTCATTAATAAGTTCACCCTATTTTCCTATGGAATAACATGTGTACTCTTATTTATTTACCTTAATTCATTTAATTTACCATTATTTATTTTTAATTAATATTTTAAAATCTAAAAGTTTCCTGAAGGAAAGATCTCAATCTTAAGTTACATGTTCAATGATTGGCTCTGGATTGAATGAATATTTCAGATTTATTTAATGTGATGCACACATAGGCCACATGTTCAGCATGAGGTTTTTGCCCTTCTATACTAGGCTGTTGTCATCAGTATGAATTGCAAGGCCTTGTTTTTTGTCCACTGTTTGCATAGGTGCATGCAGCATATGGATAAAGAAAAAATACTTTCAGACATCTTCCTTTTCAGTTTCTCTGCTTTTAGTTGCTTTGCTTAAGGTTGCTTGAGTACTAACAAGCTTTTCAAACATTTATTTGAGTATATGAAAAACTACAAACATTATAGTATATTCCTATTCTCATAGAACCCATTATGAAGACAAAATTCTCAATAGAGCACTTTCTTTGATTTTATAACTTCCATTGTCCCTACCATGAAATGATATCTATGTTCTATCTACATACATAAACTAACCTTGCTGAGTTTGACCATAATTATAGGTATCTGAGACTATCTGGACATACACACCTGTATTTCTAAAAGTTTGCTATATACTTCCAAATAGAAAATTTGCAAGTACTTCAAGTGTCCAAAAGCAAGCACATCATGACACTTCTTGAAACTTGCTTCTTTCTATTATTTTATTGATGTTATTTCATTAGTAAAACAATGATATATTTTGGAGATTTTTAATCAGGACAAAGTTCAAACTGTAAATCTCCTGGAATTATTCTAAGGCTCATATTCATGCAGTGTGCACAAATATGTGTTCACTATGTTAATCCATTGCCAAAGAAAAAAACAGAAGATTAACACTAATTTTTGATTTTATAGATAAAATTTATCTACAGCACTAATTTTTAAAATAATTCTCATATTAAAAAAATTATATTTAATAAAGAATAGCATTAATAGCCATCTATTATTTACTTATGTAAAAATATTATATACATCTAATTTTCCTTCCTTCTTTCTCCTTCCCTCAACCAACCATCAGTGACAATTTATTATTTCTCACATATGAAAAGATTGCAGTTATTTAAACACTTTCATAATTATTGGACCTGTCAACTGGATTATTTATCCCCAAAGTGCTCTTGACTCTTTTATTGCTTTATTTATTTTACTTCATAAGGCCTACCACAGCTGATTTCATGTATCTGTTGCTCTCTCTTTCAAGAGTATTAAGCTCTGAGACTTGTTTTGGACTTCCTTGGTATGTTACTTAGCTTTCTTCGGTATGACAAAATATCTGAGAAAATTAACATAAGGAAGGAAAGATTTATTTTGGCTCACAGTTTCAGAGATTTCAGTCCATGGTTGACTGGCTCCAATGATTTGGGGGCTGAGTAGAGACAGAACATCATGTCAGAAGGGTATAACAATGGAATAATCCTTGCCTCATTACAGTCAGATAGCAGAGAGGGAGGAATGGACTTGGCATAAGATATAAACTTCTAGAGCATTCCCCCAATAACTCACTACCTCCAACTAGGCCCTACCTCCCATAGTTCGTCTCCCAATAATGCCATCAATTAGGAATCTAAAAATGGATTAATTCAATGATGAGGTCAAAACCCTCATTATACAATCACTTTCCAAAAATTCCACTTCTGAATATTGCTGCATTGGTCACCATGTGTTCATCATGAGTCTTTCGGGGACATTCCAGACTAAAACCAAACCATAATACTTGATTTCTATTTTATCCTTAAGAGCTAAAATGTAACTGGCAGAGAGAAGTGTCCAGCAGATATTTGTTATAAGAATGTACAACCAATGAATGAAGAACTAGATAAAAATGTATGATAATCAATACTTCATATTTTAAAATGAAGTGATGAATGAAGAAATGATATGTCATGAGTCTTACAGGCATCAAACCAATTGCTATTTCCTATGAAAGTAACATATCAAGACCATTTTTCTTTTTCTTTTTTTTTTTTGTTTTTCCTCTGACGATAGTACCAGAAATAGGTATTCGTTTTTTATTTATTTATTTATTTTTTATTTAATTTTTGATTCATTGAACACAAATGGAGTACAGTTATTATGTTTCTGGTTGTACACAAAGGACCATTTTTCTTTCAGGAAGAAATTGAGGGAAACCAGGATAAGGTAGGAAAAGATAGCTTATCAAATACCGTCTTGGTTGAGACAAGATATGTGAAATATAACTAACACTGTAGAATTGGCTGCAAATGGAGGCTTAGTAAATCATAGTCTTTACACTTACAGAAAAGTTATTCTGAGACTAATTTGGCTCCTTTTCTTTGGAGGAGTGTGATCCCAACAAAGAAAAGAATAAGTAGAATAAGTAAATAACAAAAGAATGGATGAAATGAACTGAAGAAGGTCTCAGTGGAACATTAGGCATACATACTACATTCTACCCCTAATATCTACTAACAAATCGCATTAAGTTCATTTTTACCAGGCTAAACTTCAACCAAATTTTAGTATATAACAATTTTGGTTAGAATTTTAGTATGTTATAATTTATAAGAGAAGGATCAGTAGAAACACTTTTATCTCCCACTAGTACCATTGGCTATGGGGGCCTGATATTCATAATCTTCTCCCTCACACTCATTCAAGAGTCCCTTCTCATTGGGCTTATGCCTTTCTACTCTATATGGTTGATAAAGGATTTAGAGCTTCATTCCTGAAGGGTGTAAACTGGTAGCTTCCATGACATTATCAAGCTGTGGAAGGAAATGAAGAAAGAGAGAGAAGAAGGGGAATGGAGAAGAAGAAAAGGAGAAAGATGAGGTGGAGGAGAAGGAGTATAATGAGTAGAAGAAGAAGAAAGAAGATAATGGAGGAAAAGCAAAAGGACAGGAAGAAAGAAGAAGGAAGAGAGTAAAGGGAGGAAGAGAAGAGGTGTGAGGGAAGGAAGGAAAAAGAAAGAAAGAAGAAAGAAAGAAAGAAAGAAAGAAAGAAAGAAAGAAAGAAAGAAAGAAGGAAGGAAGGAAGGAAGGGAGGAAGGAAGGAAGGAAGGAAGGAAGGGAGGGAGGGAGGAAGGGAGAGAGGCAGACTAAAACTGACCATGAAATTATCAAGGAATAACACAGTAGGTAAATGCTAAAACCCTGTACTGAACTTTATTCCCATAAAGCCTGAACTGTAGCAGGCAAAGCTGCATATCCTCTCAAAGGAAGTAGTTGTTAGCAAAGGCACATCTACCTTGAATTCTTGATTTTTGTACTCACGCTCAAATGTCTATACACAAAGCAAAGAGCATCTTATCATAATAGTTGAGGCATCCTACATAATAAAGAACAGGATCCCATTCTCTCAGAATCATATTTCAAAGTTGGCACCTTACCCATGCCTTTGGGAATCTATCATGTTCATCATGAAGAAGTTTCCAGATGATGCAGTATGTGGTAAAATCTGTCCTTTCTTGGTCACAGGCCCATGACCTTGGTCTGAGGACTGTTATTTCAAATTATATGCAAGTAGTTCAGATACTTTGAAATTATATGCAAGTAGTTCAGATACTTTGAAAACTCTCAAATAATGGTGTTGGATTAGTTTCTATGATTAAAAATAACAAATCCTTAAAAGTATGAGAATTATGGCAATTTCCATCAGGATATAGTCTTGCCTTTTCTAAGAAAGAGAGGGTCTGACACAATGATCTTGACACCCATTTGTTGATTTCCTCAAGGTATGACAGCATATTGAGGGCTCAATACTGGTGATTATTAACAGCAGAATGTGCATTGTAGTATGTCAATAATTGGATAAATGATTAATTTTTGGATCCCTTATCATCTGGATGGATTAACCTCAATTTCTGACACTTCACTTACAATTTCAATATGCCTAGTATACAAATAATGTTGTTAGAAACTGGCTGACACATTCTACCTGAATCATTTTATCTATTTGTTTTTTGTTTTTTCATTTGTTTATTCTAAAATTCTTCTGTTTCCTGAATGCTCTCTTTGGCTACTAAGGCACAATAAAAAGATTCTCATGCTTTGTAACCAAAGCATTATGTCCACTGGCATGGGTTGTCCTCAGGTCTCCTCAGTTTTGCTCTCCTGTATAAGTCAAGACATCAACACTGCAAAAAAAGTCTATCTCTACCTTGAGTGATTATCTTTCCAAATGGCAAAGATGACCAGAAGCTATGTGAAAAGCTCTGCTCATAGGAAGATTGCCTGTTTTCACTCAGGCCACCCTCTAGTGGCACTCTAATGAAAACGGTATATTTTCAGCTTAACACTCATGTATTTGTCCAACCTCTCCTTAAAACAAGCTTGGTGTTTTTCCATCTTCTGCCATCTGTTTGCAGGAATCCTTTACAGCATGGTAGGGGTGAGTTGAAAGGGAGCCAAAGTAATCTGACCCAACTGTTCATGAAGTCTATTTCTGCTCTACAGCTCTTCTCAACCCCAATCATTCATATACAGTGTCCATTGTATAGTGGATTGTTGCTGGTGCTGCAAAATGTACAGCTTATTGTGTATTATCCAGGACTGATGACTGAAATGAAATATTTCTATGCTTGATCTTCAAATGTTTGTCCTCTGGGTCCAAGAGATTAATAAATGCTTAAATACAACACCTCTGATTAATCAGTCTAGCCACATTTACTTATTGGATAGCCATGGTACTGTCTGCAATTACCTAATCCACAATTCTTATAGTCACTATTTTATCCAAACCCCTCAAAAGACAGATATATTGTACCACTTAGTACATCCTTTTCACAGTCTACCCAGATGGAAAGAAAGGAAGTCTTGATATGCACTGTCATATCAATCCAGAAAAGGGCAAAGATTCATGCACCACTAGAACATGAACACCCACCACTGGATTGTGAGAACAGCACTTACTTCAGCAATGGCAAATTTATTGCTACTTAATTAGGTACTAATAGGCTCTAAATTGGGTGATGTGAATTTTTTGTTTTGTTAAGTTTCAGAGAATTATAAGAACACAAACATCCCTTATCAGTTGGGGATAATAATTTAATTTCAGTCATACATTCTTCAGGTACAACTTTTTGATGATGATCAAGGACATATTTGAACATAAATTATTATGTTTACATCATCATTTGTGAATGAACATGTTTAGTCTACTGATGGATGAACGAATAAAATTAAAAGACTGAGAAAAATGCTTTACTTTTATACTTAATTGATTTATGACTGTAAACTATTCTCAGAAATAACTGAATTGTTAATGTGATCACTGTGCTTAAATCTTTCTTTATAGAATTAGAACCATATCTAGGGAAGTAAAATATGCAATTTGATATTTGAATTTCTTATATTATTTTTCCTCCAACCTGATATACTATAACATTTCATTTCTCATAAAACAAATTCATAAAAATAAAACATTTATTATTAAAATAAGAATTTTAGGTCTGAGGGATGCATTCTTGTGGGTACTTCAACATCAATGCAATGCCACTATAGTGATGTAGTATCCTGATAAATCATTTCAGAGATACCATTGTGATGATATATTATGACTCACATATACATCATCATGGTCATCATGATGCTTTATTAGTATCATATATCACTAAAATGATAGGGCTTTGATGATATAGGATTTCTCGGTGAAATAGTGATGACAAAATTCATCTCTTTTGGAGAAATGTTTTTTACTCCATTTCTGAAAAGTTTATAAATATGCCATCCACCTTTCCTACCATGCTCCCCAAAATACTTTCAAAAATAGAAACAATGTATGATCCATTTGAGGCACAAAGCTGAATTTTGCAATACAGCAGACCTAAGTCTTTCTTATGTCACATTCTCCCATAGTGATTCATTTGAACATTCCTTAGCCATTCTAGATTCAACTATTTTCCTCAAGTCTTAATCAATAGCAGGATTTATTATCATTTTTTAATCAACAAGTAGATAGGAATCTATCACAGACTGGTATTATAAGGAAGAGTTCCAAAATGTAGTGGCTTAAACAATATAGGTATTCATTTCTTTTGTAATAGTGTCCAGGAACCCAAGTATTAACAGTGCAAATAGAAGGTCCTACTCAGTTATAACTTCATTAATTTTTAAGACATCATGGTCAAATTATAAAAAAGGAAGATTGATATTATTTAAATAAATGGCTTTAGCAAACTGCATCAGAATTTAGGTTTTTAATAGAGGTTGAGATGTTTAAATATTTTAAAATATATTAAGCATTAATGATACCATGAAACTAGATTCTAATTAAAATAAATACATCATGATTTGATTTGTTACATAGATTGTGTTTTGGTTTAGATACGAAGGGCTCCCCAGAAACTCAGCTGTTTAACTCTTTTTTTTTTTTCACATTTTTAAAATGCTGCTTATAGATTGCTTTTTAAAAATTATTTTTACAGACTGCATTTTGATTCATTGTACTCAAATGGGGTACAACTTTTCATTTTTATGGTTGTGCATGATGTGCATTCATACCATTCATGTAATCATACATGTACATAGGGTAATGATGTTTGTCTCCCTCCACCATTTTTCATACTCTCTCCCCCTCCCCCTTTCATTTCCTTCTATGTAATCTAAAGTTCCTCCATTCTCCTCTCACCCCCACCCCCGCAACCCGATTATATAAGCTGTTTAACTCTTAATACCCATTGCAGCATTGTTCAGAGTTTTGACTTCAATTCTCACCAGTGGTTCATGAGGTTTAATCCACTTGATGAATTAATAATTTGAATGGCCTTTCTGAAGGTGATGGAAACCTTAGGAGGTGGCACTTAGTTGAAAGTAATTGGTCCTTGGGGCCCAGTTTTGCGTATTATATCTTGTCTCTGGCACATTTTTTCTCTGCTTTCAAACCATCATAAAGTGAACAGCTTTCCTATACCACGTACTTTCGCCATGATATTCTGCCTTATCTCTGTTCAAAATAGTGGAGTTGACTGAGCATTGACTGAAACCTCTGAAACCTGTGAAACAAAATAAATATTTTCTCCTTTAAGTTGTTTATGTCAGGAATTTTGGAAAAGCTAACACTGATTGCAAGTAACTTTATAAATATTAAACACAGTACTTATGAAAGTGTTTAATTTTTTAACCTTGTATTATAGCCGGGCGTGGTGGCGCACGCCTGTAATCCCAGCACTTGGGAGGCTGAGGCAGGAGGATTGCAAGTTCAAAGCCAGCCTCAGCAACTTAGCGAGGTCCAGGCCCTAAGCAACTCAGTGAGACCCTGTCTCTAAATAAAATACAAAATAGGGCTGGGGATGTGGCTCAGTGGCAGAGTGCCCCTGGGTTCAATCCCCAGTACCAAAACAAAACAAAAAAACCTTGTATTATATACAGTATGGTAGTTTTTAAAAACATTTTGTTAGACTTAATTTTATCAGTAACACTTACCTGAATTATTTTTGCTGTTTTAGATAATTTTCATTTTAGCAGTTCCTTATAAACGAGCTAAAATAAGTCTTATATTTAAATTCCTGGAAAAAAAGTCTTTTCTACTTTATCAGTGCATTCTTTGCTTTGTCTCCCAGCACTCTCTAAAGACCAAATATTACTTGAATATATTTTGAAAAATGAAAGATTTAAAGTTTCTTATTGCTGATTTTATGTAAAATACTAAATTTAACGATACACCAACAAATCAAATATCTTATTTCTTACATGAAACTTCTTACAAGAAAATGGTTAGATCCAAAATGTTTTGCTGTACCTCACTTAACAATACAAATAATCCTCTTTGAATATGACATTTCCTCAGGCCCTTTGCTTGGTTTGCTGAAAATTCTCTTACAAGAAGTAATTCCATAACAAAATTCACATCAGATGTTTTCCAAAGTCAGTGAACAGGTGAGAAGGAAGTCAAAAGGAATGCTATAACAGTAAACACGAAAATGGGCTCTCCAGAAGGTGATTTCTTTATGACCATTAGCACCCTTTTTCTTATTCTGTTTTATGCTGCTATAACAGAACATCACAGATTGGTTAATTTATAATGAACTGTGATGTGTTGGTTATAGTTCTAGGCACTGTTATGTCAAGTATGAACAGGACAGTTTTAAAAGAAATGCCAGCTTTCAGCAAAGATCTTCTTGCTGGTCATCACATGGAAGATCATGGTACAAGAGGTGGCAAAGCATCAATCCCACCACAGAGGCGTCAGCCCTCGTAGCCTAAGAACTTCTCAGAGGCCCCACCTCTTAACACTTAACAATGACAATCAAGTTTGAACATGAGCTCTGGAGAGGACGGATATTCACAAACATTTAGAAAAATCTGTTGTATTTCCCAAAAGTATGTTTACCTATTGAAAGACCATGATCCGAAGTGATCTATATTTAACTTGGTAATGGTAGGATTTGTTTGTTTTGTTCCTTAATAATTCATTAAATATTTAATGCATTAACTTGTATTCATGAACTGATTGATTTGACCTAATTCTATTGATTTTCACAAAGCAGAAAACAAGTTTGGTCTGTATTTCAGCCTAGTGCAAGGAAAGTTTCTACTGGAGAGAGAATGGCTGGACCTTGGAGCAAAGGAAGGGTCTGGATGGTAGGGTATATAGCACAACCACTGATCAGCTGGTTCTCACAGGAAATGCTTCATGACACTCTAGGTTATCCTAACTCTTAAACTCCCAGCATGGCATATTCAAGACACCCATAAAAACTTACATAGAGCAAAAAAGTTACCATAAGTGCCATATTTGTTTATTTAAGGATGCCAGGACATCATGGGTCAAAGCTTTTCTGTCTGTGTGCCAGAGAAGGAGTAGAAGAATTGGAATAGATATCAAAAGGTGTGTGCTAGAGGAGCAATGTTGCCCAATACTTCTCATTTAAAAATATTCGACTTAAAACATCCTTACAAATTTGACAAATAATACTAAATTCTATCTTCACTTAAAGACAGAATCTTAAAAAAGGTTCATTCTTTCATTGAAATCAGGATTTTTTTTTCTATGATGGTATTTTATCTAAATTTTTTCACCAGATAGGAGTCATATTGAAGTACATGTCACAAAAATATAGATTTAATAACAATTGTAATCCAAGTAAAAGATTGTTGTCATCTTTAAACATCATTTTTTTTCAGTAATAGCATATAAAACTTTCCAAGAGACCAATAATCCCATACAGTCAGCATGTGATAAATTCTGTGTTTTTTTACCTACGAAAACATAAGTGATCTATGACTTTTCAAATATTATGTGATAAATTCATAAATACTTCCCTAATTATTTCCATATGTTTGCTACATGCATGTACAGGTAGATTTGCCATGGCTTATATGTATTATATATCCTACACCTCCAAACAATTTGTGTCCCAGCTCTGTGTCTTCAAGGAACCAATTTAAGAAGATTCTCATTATAATTAAATGGTTAGAAATCAGTTGTCAAAATCTGACTGAACTAAAATTTATTGCATTTGTTCATTGAAAGATGTCAGTTAAAATTGATCTGGCCATTTTGGATGAACTCTGTATACATTGATTTTTATTCTAATTTAAGAACCCATTATTCATATAAAAAACTACATGTTGTCCTAGCCTTGCACAATATTCATAGACCTCATTCAAATCTCTAGGTGCTTCTCTCCATTTTGTTTTTGATGTAACTGTTTAATGTGTGTATGCTTTTGAAATATGTACTTTAGAGTTCCATTCTAAAAAGTTATGATTTTAAAATATGTTGTTCTATCAATACAATAAAAAAAATACACAGGTGAACCATCATTGTGAACTGAACCAGATTGTCAAACAAGCCTTTTACAATAAAGAAATGTACTGATAATTTGCAAAATGATCAAGTAGACTCATACAGAATGATAACTGCTTTTCAAAATTTTTGTATACATTAAGAATCAGTTTTATGATGAGTAAATATGTTAGCCAGACATAAATCTGCTGTAATATATTTTCTTCCCTCTTTTAGATATTTTTAGTCATACAGTGTGCGTCTACTCTCCCCTAAGAAAATGGTTTTGTAACTACATCAATGTCTGAATCAACCCACTGATTATCAAGTTTTCAAATCTATATTTAATGCAATTGTCACAGGTGCATTAAGATAGGTTGGGAATTATTATCTACAGTTCACCTATCCTTTGTATACATTTTCACATATATATGAAATATATATGTGTTTTTAAGAACTTTAATCATTCACCCAGTACTGGTTAAAAAAAATAGAACTGTAAAAGGATGTTATTTATTTCTAAGTGATCATAAGTGGCATATATTTTGCTTCATTTAAGTTCTTTTAATAGGTGACCTATACTTAGGTCACCTATTAAAAGAACTTAAATAAGTTAATTGAATGTGCCCCAAAAGAAATACTTTACAATAGATACTTTTTAAATAGCTACTTAATATTAATATTCAATAATGGAAGAAATGGTATTTTTTCTTTTTTTAAAAAAATATTATTTGAAGAATTGGATTTATTTCCGATTCTAGTACTTGTCAACTACTCCTATTGACAATGTGATTTCATTGGTTCCATGCAATAAAATCAAGAATTTATTTTTGTTCCGTTCTTTTATAGAAACATGAAAATGCGATAAAACAAACAAAATGATGCATTTACTTACTCAGATTAACCTAGAGTTAGGGTTAGGGTTAAGGTTAATCAGAGTCACTGTATTATGTCAAAATTGATGAGCAGCCTTCACTGTCAAAGTCACTGCTGGGTTTTCACAACTCATTGCAAATAATCTGCTGCCCCCATCATCATTAAAGGATTAAAGGTTCATAGACAGAAGTTTCAAAGGATAGAAGGAAAAAATCAAGATTAATACTTGCAATTATCACGGAGTTATTCAGCCTATTCTAAGATTATTAATATTATTATTATTGGTGTCATTTGAAAATTCTCTCTCATTTTATTAAACACAGTTGTAGGTAATTTCCTTACCTAATGTTACTATGTATCGGCTGACTAGATAGCAAGTATTCATGGATCCATTAACCACACACATAAAATGCTATATTATCATGCTGTTGGTTAATGCCACTACCTGATACTTTAGCTTCTTGAGGATTTGAGAATCTATTAGTTTTCTGTTTTGTGGATTCTCTCCAGTATGATTTGAAAATGTTTTATAGTCTTTGAGCTCAAGAACCTTACTTACTGTTTTTACAATACAGAATTAGCAATATCAGCAGTTGTATTTTAATTTTCACAACAAAAATAGGAATATCAGCATGCATAAATTTGAATCACTTTTCTGTTAGTCTGTCCATACTCTAAAAATCCTATGCTTTAGTTAATATACATAATACAATTGGATTAAACAATGAAGCAGATATCACAGGGATACGTTGGTTCGTAGTCCCAAGATGATTTATTTCATGTATTAGGCTGTCTTACACAGATTCATGCCTAAATAATATCAACTCTTTTAATAATCAACAAATGTTGTAAAACTTGAGTAAAGTACCAGATAAAAATTTTTCTCCTTTTTGCTCTTCCCCGTTCTTTACAAGGAACTGAAGTTTCCTTGTAAAGTAGTACATAGTGTGACAAGTAGAGAGAAAAAGTCAATGTTATACTATTTTCCTATAATTTTCCCCAATGCATTAATAGCTGTATGCCATCTAGGCTGTACCAGTGATAAACTTGTGTTTATTGCAATTTTTCTCTGCATATATATATTTTGTTTGTTTGTTTGTTTTCCAAAAGGTTAACTACATGATATTCATCAAATATAAGGTACTGGAGTGTCAATAATTTTTTTTATTTTTTATTAGTCAATGAGAAAACCAGTAAGATGTTAAATTGATTCACATAATGATCTAACTTACAGAAATTTATATTACTATTCTAGCAGAAAATAAATCACTTACATAGTCATTACCAGGAATCATTTGCATTACAATTACAACCTATATCTCTGCAGGGGTTGTAAAAGAACTTGTCAATATCAGGCCAATAAACAGCAAAACCTATAGAATCAGATAATCCTCAGAGATTCTCCCAATGTCCAGACCTCTGCTGAAAGGATTCCTGGGAATTTCTTGTGTCCGAGTATTGATTTTTTCCCTCATAGTCTCTGCCTTTTTTTCAAGTCTGATTCTTTAACCTATCCCTTGAGTCTGTGAGCAACCTGATACCTGGTCTGTTATTTCTGTGAATGTCTCCCTGATTAATTTGCCAGAGTTGGTGTCTTTTTGATCTCCAAGAAAATTAATTGGTTAAGACAACTTTATTAACACCTTCTCAATTCATTATTATTGTCTCTAATATTGTCATGACTCACCAAAGCAAACTTCTGACAAAAATACTGTCCTGTGTGCATATATGATCACATGACCAATGCAATTCTACATCATGTACAACCAGAAGAATGAGAAGTTATATTCCATATATGTATGATATGTCAAAATACATTCAACTCTCATGTATAACTAATAAGAACAAAAAAAGATAAAAGATACAATAGCTGATTATTGCATGGCATTAGGAAGCAAAAAGAGAGAGAAACCCCTCAGAAAAGACAAATATATACTCCAAAATCATGCCTCCAATGATCCACTGCCTCCAGCCACACCCTACACACCTACAGTTGCCACCCCATTAATCCCTAATAACCTAATCATTTCACCTCTAAGCTTTCTTACATTATCTCACATATGAGCTCTGGGTAGACACTTCACATCTAAACCATAACATCAAGTGTATTTGCTTAATTTCTAGTCATGTTAAAGCTGCATAATTATATTAGGTGGTTTTCATGAATCAGATAATCCTCTAACTCATCGCTTATGCCAATTAATTTGTTTCACCAAGAAACTCTGAGAATATTAAGAGACCATCATCATCAGTACTTTACAGATAAAAAAAATGTGAGTTAAAAACGTCTCTCTCCTATGGTCCCACAAAAAATATCCATCATGACTGTGGAAGATGTACTCTGACCATCCAAGAAAGATATTTGAGAGATTACCAAAACTGTTATTTTTTATTGTTCAGATATTTTTTAAAAATTTAACCAGAAGTCCAGACTCTTCTTAAATGTGTACCTATTCTTTTTTGTTTTTCTATACAGAAAATACTTAAAAGTAAAACGTAGGCTATGTAAAATCAAAAATATATTATCTGCATCCTATTTTATGAACTATGAGACAGCATGTATTATTTGGAAAAATATTTGATTTGTGCTAAAGTCTAGAGAAAATACTAGCATCTTGATTCTTGACATTGATAAAAATTTGATACTGCTATTCCTAAAGTAGGTTAGAAAGTGTTTACTGTATTTAAAAATTTACTACTTGTCTTGCTATGTTTGCCAAAAAAGATTGGTTGTCTAACTTTTTGTGCTTTCAACAGAATATTTCCCACTGATGTACTAGCTAGCTACATAGTCTGGAGTGTTCACTTACATTTTGGCTTCTGTGTTTTTTCAACTGTTTAAATAAATTCCTCTAAGAACATTATGTTTGGCAGGTTTGCTAGCAAAAATGTTATTGTACTACATGGCTCTATTCAGAAAACGTGCAAAAATTCCTCTCTTAGGAAAATATAATGATGAGAATATTTGTTTTTCCTCTCACCTTGTCAAAATAATATTTACATTTAGTTATACAATTGTTTCTCAGCCTTTTGGCTAAGATCAAGTGTAAATTTAGATATATTTAAAGATCACGGGAGGGAGTTTTGAGTTATTGTTTAGGCATTCAGTCTATGATGTCAATTCCGTAGCTCAAGCTCTTATGAGCTCTTATTTAACAGAAGTTTCTTAACCTTGTTAAGCCTCAAAATCCTCACCAGTATAATAGGAACAATGATAGTTTCTAAATGAGGAGAATGTTATGGGAATTGAATAAGATGACGAATGCATAGGACTAAGTCTAATGCATCTGTAAGGCCTCAAGAGATTCTTACTCCTCATCCTTTCCCCAATGCATCCCATTCTAATAAGTGTAAAGGTGATATTGAGACTCTCTAGAGGTCATAAGAGTGAGTTTGTAATAGATCTGGGTAGGTTTTCTAGGAGAAATTTGAACTTTCAGTGCAAAAAGAAGTCCATTAGTATAGTCTCTCTCCTCATAAGATGTAAATAAATGCATAATTTTGAATGAGCTTTCTTGATGTCATTCATAATGATAATTAATGTAGAGTACTGGAGATAGTATTTTTTATCTCACTTTAGTTTTAAGGTACTTAGAATTATAAAATAGATTACTAAATATGGCATTACAAAAACTCTATCCTCATTTTGAATTCATAAGTGAACCAAGTTAAGGAGGCAAGACAGATTTGAGTTTATGAGCATGAGAACTTAAAAATCCTTACGTGAAGCATGATGATCAGAAAAGCAGATGATTTCCAACATTTAGAAAGGAAATGTGAACTTTTGACATTCCATGTCCATGGGATTCATAGAGAAGATACTAAATAATAAAGGAATAAGATGTGAGAAGCCTGAGTTCAGTGACAACTCTGAATATAAGAAAGTGGGCGTACTTCAGTTTATCTTCTTGCTGCACCTCTAACATTGATCTTAGACTCGTTGGAGGGGGAAAGGAGGAAAACATTACAAAAGCTCCAGAGGAAATGGAAAGTCTATGTGGGAGAAAAATTTCAGCAGATTATTCAATATCCACATCCTCCAGTTTTCTCTAAATATCAGAATGTGCCATTATTACTCCTTCAAATATGCATGTAGTAAGACACAGACTTTCCTAGAAATAACAAAGCAGTCTGCAAAGTCATCTATGCTATTTTCCTCTTTCTATAATGTTCCAAACCACATTTTTATGTAGTGACAGTTCCAGAGCAATGGATAGTGATTAAAGTCATCAATATGTGTGACATTGAGAACTATGACAGGCAGTGGATACTTCCACAGATAAAATTTTAGGATTAAGTGTCTGTGCAGATAACACAATGGAATTAATGACACATTTCAGGAAACCAAAAAGAAAAAAAAATAGATACAAGAGTTCTAAAATATGGCTGTTGCATCTATTACCTATTGATCCACAGACAAAAATTTATTATTAGATTTCCATTTACGATTTGACTGGTATCATAACATTAAAGCTAAATTAATTCAGGAAGATCAGATATTTACCATTTTTCTATCACTTGAAGTTTCTAGTTATACTTAGGATATTTACAGAATATGAACATATAATCTAAAATATCTATACTCATTATGTAATCTAAAAGTTACTTTTAGTTTACATTATTCCCCTCTGTTTTTTGTTATATGCTATTGCTAGTTTTGTTTACTTGTTTTGTGATGGTTTAGATTATATGAAAAGTGTCAAACCACTATAAAAATGTCATTATTACATTTTTCTGTTGCTTGTACGTGTTTCCTTTGAATCCATTTTAGCTTCACTATGTCTCTATCAATTTGAAAATAATATTTTCTTTTCTTTATAAAATTTCTGCTTGAGGCTTTTATGGTTGTCTTCACCAGCAGCTTCTCAGAGAGTTTGTCAAGAGAATTGAAAAAACTGGAAAGGTGTGAATGAACTTATCTGCAAATATAAAAGAAAGAACATTGAAGCACCGCTCACACACTTACTTCCACTTCCAAGCCTTTAGATGTTTGACCTTTGAAAATTTTGCTTCTAGCAGATATCCCTATATAATTCTCTCTTTGAGTAATAATTTACTTTTATAATTTTCTATCACTTTACCATCCAATATTTCCATTTAAATTGAATTCTGATAGTATTTTTAAATAATAAAAATTCAGTTGATGTTCAATTTCTGAGTGGTACCAATTTTAGAAAGTTTCCTAATATTAAACCTGAGTTTCCTAAATTTTTAACCTTTATGACTAGTAGTTTTTAAACCCGTAATAAAATGAGTGACAATATAATAGTCACTGAGGATGGAAAAGAATCTACTAGACACGATCCTCATTATGAAGCTGACAATGTAGTCAGAGTATCAATTTATTTGTTTAGCAGCATTTACTGAGTGCCTGGTCTGAGCTGTACATGGTTCTAGATATTGAGGTTGAAATGGAACATGAAATAAACTAAATTCTAATCCTGAAAAAATCATTTTAGTGGAAGACATAGATCATACAGAAACCAAATAAAAACAGGCAGTGCTTTTTAAATAGAGATACATATTTTAAAGTAAATAAATCAGATTAAAGGATAGTGGTGATTGAGGAGGGGTTTTTTAACTGAGTGGACAAAAACATCCTCTCCAATGAAGTCAGCTTTGAACATTTTTTTTTTTGAATGATATCAAATATAAAACCACATAAAGATCTCTGGGAGGCAATTTTTGTTCCAGGTATAAAGAATCGTAAAGTCTCTGAAGTTGTAATATAGACTAAAAGTTTCTAAGATAAGGGAAATTCTAATAAAGAGCAGAGACATAACCAATGGAGCATGAGAAAAAAGGGAAAGACTCCCTGAGGAATTGAAATTGATACTTCATTTGAATTTTAAGGACTGAGTAGGATTTCATTTAGAGTCCTGACCTCAATACCCGCATATTCCATAGAAAAAAGTATGAACAAGCACAGATTTAGCAAACATTAACTAAAAATACAATACAGTATGATCATGATGATAATGATATACATAGATAATAAGGAATCATAAGTGTAATGAACTAAGATTTTCCAGAGTAAAATATTGTGGGAAGAACAACTTACAAACATGTATCAAATGAAGCAAATGTTGAGATGTGTTTTTAAGGATCCTTAAAAATTTGCTAAACTAATTGAAGAGAAGAATGTCTTGGCTACAGGAGGGATAAAGTCAACTAAACATACAGTTTTGAAAAAAAAAATACAACTGCCGTTTTTATGTTTATTGACTGCTGCTTCCAATAATGTTGATTTTAGTACTTAGATCCAAGCCTCCTAAAATATCAGACAGCTAAAAAATCAGGATATAATATGTTTTAATATGAAAAATATCAATGTGCCTTTAAAAATAAGTCCAAAATACTGGGTCAAGGCCCAGAAGTTCATGAGAGCCTAGAGATCTATGTATTAAGAGCCACATTTGTATGGGCACTTGTCTATCCTGAAGAAAAATATAAGACACACTGCTCTGTGCTTTTATGGACTCTTGAGAGGTAAAACTGAAACTCTGAAGCAATCAAATTTACCAATTTTAAGTTGAGACTTCAAAAGCAGAAACAGAAACAGAAGTGCACACAGTTTAGCTCATCTCCTGGGAAGTTAGAGAAAGTTACACAAGTGCTGACCTTGGAGTACAATTGATTGCAACTAGGGTCCTGGTGCGAAATCTATCTTGGAATAGCAACATTATTTTAGGTCATAATCACTCCTATTAAAAAAAAATAAAGTCCAAGGGCAAGGTCGTGTTTTCAGTTGAAGTGAACAAGTTACCTGAGAAAGGAAGATACAGCTAGCAAAATACAATAAAAATAATGGAATTAAGATACTGAAATGGTATGGCTTGAATTGAAAAAGAGATTCTGTTTATACCACACACCAGAAATGAAAACAAGGTGTAAAAATATTAGTAGGTAATTTGGAAACAAAAAAGGTGACTGCAATATTGTGACCAAATTGATGTACTAGATTCCAAGTTATGGTAGCTGATATGAACCAAAGCAAGTCATTGAAATAAATGCAGAATGTTTGAAGAAAAAAATATATAAATAAAATGGAGAAGTCCTACAAAACCGAGAGTTCATTTGGAAAATATAAAGATTTCCTACAATTTATAAAAATATATAGGATCTGGGGATATAGCTCAGTGGTAGTAGAACACTTGGCTAGCATTTGTAAGTTCCTGTGTGCAGTCACACACACACACACACACACACACACACGTGAAAAATATAAAGAGAACACAGTACAAAAACATCAAATGATTTGAACATGTGGTTCACAGAATGATTATTCCAAAGGTCTCTTCATTTGTGATTATCTTTATTATGAATCTGAACATACAAATTGACACCTACTATGACCTACTACTACACACCAACAGTGTGGGCTAACAGAAAATGTCTGGTGATCTTGTGGTGGTGTTCACATTTTGCTGGTGACAGTGCCCAATGGTATGAGCATTGTGTATAAGTTTGGAAACCTAGAAAACCTCAAGAAGCATATAACTTCGCCATTCCTGGAAGATCATGAACTGGAATGCAATTTTGCATCAGTGTATTACAGGAATGATTATAAAGTTTTATTCATAATAGTCAAATAAGGCATAATACAGTTAAACAGTGATATTTTATATATCAATGGACATTAACTAACTGGGAGGTTTTAGATTATCAATAAAAAATCTTTTATGATGTTGGTTGTGTTGAATTTCTCAAAGAGATATCAGTTATGTGAGTTTTCAAACTATTTTGGAAATACCCCCACGTGCATACATATCTCATACATGAGATATATATGAAATATAAGTATGTAAGGAACATACATATTTATTTAAATCATGTTACACCTCAGTGTTCCAGTTTTTATTTGTTTCCTGTGTTTCACCTTTGTCTAGATACTTCCATTTTACCAAAATCCTTTTTAAAACTCAGAAATCTGGTTTTTCTCTCATTTGCATGGAGCATAGTTATACTCATTAAATAACTTTTTCATTATCTACATTGAACAAATATGTCCTTTAATACTGGTTGAGCTGAATTAAGTAATTTTTTGTTGACTGTATAAGACATTTTATGCCCCAACCACATTAATGCAATCAATTAACTAAATGAAAATAAACCAAGCATTTGAAGAATAATAGAATGTGTAATGTAAAACGGTGCTGTCTCCTGAAACCCTAAAGCCTAGTTTTGAGTGTTAAGACTGCCTAGTTATCAAAACATAGTAACTTCAGTTTTGTTACCCATGAAATGGTAGTGATAATACCATGAAGAGCCATGTGGATTTAGTGAACTATGGAACATGAAAGTTTCATATTTGGTGTTAAAATGGTAGCAACTATTATAATTATAGCTAATTAGTCAAGTAATAGTGATTAAATTTTTCAATATGATAATATTATCCATATTGTACAGAAATGTTAACTATTCATAGGCATTGTACATTATTAAAATGTCTTATTCTAGCTTATCCTCTTTAAGAATATAAATCCCATAATTTGATGTAAACCTGATTAAAAATACTAATGGATATAATATATATCCTAACTCATTTTTCTTGCATGTATTTTTAGGGCAATATCCTTCACTATTAAGCATAAAGAAATTTAAATAAGCCTATCTTGTTCCAAAATTACATGACACTTTCTTATGAAATTAGATTATAGATTTGTGTGAAATAAACTCATGCAGTTTACATTTATCTTGAAAGGACCAGATGATGAATTTACATTTTAAAATGATTTTTAATTCTAAACCTTAAAATCAACTTCTTTCAGCATTGCTGATAGTCCATCTTCTTTGAATAATAATATTCCTTCAACTCAAATAATACTTGAATTCACAATATACATAACTAAAATGTATTTTACATTGTATTATTTCATGATTAGTTGAAATTTATACATCTTCCTTTCTTTATTGGAAAAAAACAGATACATTAATTCTACAAAATACTTCATTATATTTAGCTTTAGCTTATATTTAAGTGTATGTATTTTATTTCTGTTGATAGTGATTGCCAGTTTTACTGTTTTTATTTTCAAGGTTGTATTTTGCTTTAATGTTATATCTGCCCCCTCTTATTTTCACTTCCTTCCTTCCTGCCTTTCTTTCTTTTTTTTAATTGGTGCATGTATTGATTATTGATTTCAGGGTCTCACACATGCTTGGCAAATACTCCACAACTGAGCCACATCACTAGCCTTCTCATCAACAACACAATTATCTATTTCATTTGCAATATTTTAAAATGCTATTACATTTTAAAATTCATCTACAACATGGATTTTAAAATCTAGAACATAGACTCCATGGTGGTAAGAATTGTCTGGGTTGTGACACAGAAGTATGGCACTCACATATCATAGTTGATTGAATGATTGAATGATGCCTGCCACAAGTTGAGTTGACAGAAGCAGAGATGAAACAGAAAGCATAATGACTGTCAAATGGGTGAACCTGAAGATATAAAAACATTTCGGCTTAGTTGTTTTGGTAACATAACGCTCCAATTTTGCATGAGCTTTTGGAATGAAAACAGCTCCACTCCTAAATAATAAATTTATTAATTACACTCCTTATGAGTCCTGACAGCAGCCAGCTTTGTGGGTTTCTGATTCCATTCCAAGGGCTTGAATGTCTCTGTGATTTATGTAATAGTCAGCAGTGTCATGAGGAAAGACTTGTAGGATAAAACTTCTTAAAGATAGGAACACAGATGGCTGCCTTTGGAGTGTGCGGTGGGTGTTAATGAAAATGCACTGAACAGTGAGAGGAGGGCAGCCACAAACCATGGAAAGGTGCCCAGAGGTTTATTCTTTCCTTTTTATAAGGCATAGTAGATATTATCTCTCCTACACACATCACATGGAAAATGTTAAATTTTTCCCTGACAACCACAGCCATTTAGACCATTATGAACAAAATGCACATTAAAGGACAAAATATAAAAGTTATTTCAGCCATGCTTCTTCATGCTTAACTGTTCACCAATAGAAATATACAGACTAATTTTTAAAGCTACTCTCTGAGGCGAGGCTATTAAATCAACACACAGGGTCTTACATAATTGTATCATGGTCATCATCCAGACCTCCTGCACTGGTTATCTCTCCTAAAACCTGTCAGTTCATCATAATGGTCATGCATTAGACAACCATATGTTTAGTACAGTCATATTCACTGGATGATTACTTTGTTCACTTACCTTTTTTGATCCTACATAATTGTTAAGTTTCTTCCATGTGTTGCTCCTTGTTTTCCATAAATGACAATTCATCTCATATTAAGAAAGCAGAATGGGATGGCTGTTAAGAGGGCGGTGATTTGTTAATTTTTTTGTAAGAATAATTCATAGCATAGACACAGTATTTCCATTACACCATCTAATCCCTACATGCAATTCTATATAGTTGATAAGTTTCATCTCAACAGTCATGAAGATTTTCTTCACCCATTTTTCTAATTTGAGTCAACCCTTAATGTGCTATCTAATGTCCACTCAGATTATGTACCAATTGCATTAACTGTCCAGTACAAATTTTATTTATCTTACTTCTCTGGTAATCTAAAGGGACATGCAAAAAGGAATATTTTTTCATATGACAATTTTAAACCTCCATACAGTAAAGAATCTGTGTAGGAATTATATGATTAGAGATCTAAGAATGAGGTACGAATTGATGAAGAACAAATGAACAATAAAACAAGATGTCAGTCCTTTCCCTCTTATCATGTTTTCATTTACAGAAACAACAAAAGCACGCAAGAATGATTTGTTTTCTAATTTTTAAAATTATTTTTAAATTTATTATTGAATTACATTTTCTTAAACTTCTCTGGGTCCATGGACACAAATACAAACAGCCCACTTAATACAACACTTTAAGATGTTGCTCTTTAGAAATTTCACTAGTAGTTATTTCTAACCTATGGAGTAGTTCAGCCTTGAGCTCAAAGTGTCAACATAGGCTTTGTTAACTGTGAAAGCAATCATACCCCAAAGGTCCCTCCCTGAATAATATTTATCTTCCCATACCCAACTCTTGTTCATCTGATGTCCTCCGTGCAGAGTTTATATACAATAAAATTTCTCAGTATTCTACTCTGCCTTTAGGAAGACATTTTTAAGTGTCCATATGATCCAAAAATATCCTACAGTGCTAGAAACTCAGCAGTTCCCACAAACTCTCTGCCATATTGCAGTCCCTCTGCTTTCTTATCTCCACAACCATATGGTTATTACTGCTGAGTCAGTGCTTTCTCTTTCAAGTAATTCTTGTGACATATCCATGGCCAAAATTGCCAGAAAAATTGTCTTTCTGTTGGAAACTTATGATATAGCTTTCTGAAATTATTGTGTTCAGCTCTTTTAGTTTCTATAAAATAAATTCTCTCTTGATTAGGTCTCTTGCACTATTTCAGGGCCAAAATATCAGAAGAGGACCGGACATGACCTTGAAATTCTTCATCTCTCTGTTCAAGCTTTCCATAGATGCGTTCCTTTCTACTGTTTGCCATGTTCCTAAACGTATGACCCCCATTTAATTAGAGCATCCCTGTGATATTCTATAGTAAGAACTTTATCACCAACTTTTTTTTTTCATTCCTCAGTGGAATAAAAATGAGGAAATTATTTAACTCCCAGGATAATCCAATATAGTAGTATTTACTACTCTATCTTGAATTTTGATAAACTAAACTCTGTTATCAATTATTTGGTAGTTTGGAACCAATAAATATCTCTAAATTTTGAATATGATTTCTCAAGAAATCAAAAAAGATCAACAACTGTTAAACTCCTCAAATTCAGAGTGAGCCCAAGGTAAGTAACACATCATTCAAGGGAGGTTGCATAGTGTTTGAAGAATTCATTTGGGAGACAGGAACTTTCTCTTTGCACCAATTATATTCCTTGTTTATATTAAATGTTATAAATAAATTTATAATATTTTCAAAAAGTAAAATAGTTAATTTCATATCTGTACTAATATACGTGTCTTTTGCAACAAAATACCCTTCTCTTATGAATTAAACTGTACTGGCACCACAAAACCAATAGAGAGAATCACTTTTCTCAGATCTTAATAAGCTTCTGTCAGTTTCGATGAGCCATCTGCTTTTTGAACCTGCCAAATGAGGCCCTTTTAGAAAGAAGAAGTTAATTATTTATAAAATTTTATCTGTTTTAGAATCTCTTTCTAGAACCACTTTAAGTTTTTACTTAAATATGCCTTTTTTGGTTTCAGATATGCTTCATACTGATAGATCCTTAAGTGCTTTATAGTGAATTCTACCTATTTCCTCATCTAGAATTTTAGAAAATAAAAGTATTTTATTACATAATTGCCATATAACTATATTATATTAACCACTTGTTTTTATCCATGGAATGGTCATTCACAGAAAATATATAATTTGAGTGAATTACATATGTTTATATAAGACATGGATTATGTGAACTGATTAGTTTTATTTTGAGAATTTTAAAAGCTTTTGAAGTATACATTGGAAATTGAAGTAGAACCGGATTCTAAGAACTGAATCAAAAATCATTTTTCTTTACGATTTATTCTGAACATGGTAATAATTGATTAAATTTTTAGATTCAGTTTACTTCACACAGGTAGTTTACTTTTACTTTAAGAATTATAGGTCATTCAACCTTAGAATTTAAATTGGAATTGGTGGTGAAATAATGCCTACAGTTACTTTAATTAATAATAAAATGGGAATTCAGGACTATCCAGGCACTGCCGTAAATTTATCTTTAAAATTTTGATAATAATTTTGTGAGGTAGTTCATTACTATGTTGCTTTTACAGATGAGATTGAAGTTCAAAAATTGTTTTCCCAGTACACATGAATAGTTTATTGCCTATAGCACTTTAAATTAATCTCAAAATTATGTGATAAAATTTTCAGATAATCATATTTTATAAAGCTGCTTTATTTAGATTGCTAGAACAAAACAAGGAAGGATTCATATAAAACTGTTTTACCCTCAAGGACACAAGTACAGGAATCTACTCAAAAGACCCCACAAAAGTACTTCAGCATGAACCAAAGATCTTACTGTGCATTGAATAACCCAATCTCCACTGTATCCACTGTAAAGGTGAATGATAGAAGTGACAAGTTACTGATACTGACACTGAATCCCATAATATGAACAGTCTCATTGACCTATTGATCTCTTGGTTCCTATTTGTTTGCATAGTAGATTCATAAACACTTTAATCAGAATATTATATGAATTACTGTCATATATAACTAAAAAGAAAGCAACAAAAAAGAATATTGCAGGAAAATAGTTCAGTAAAAACAATTGTCTTTATCATTCAGATTTTAAGTAAAGACTAAATGTGTTCACTCACAGATTACCATGAGATATAACCTATACTGAGGTCAACAATTTTTGTCTTCTTTGTTCACTTCTGCAACTGTACCAGGCATTTATGGGAAATTAGAAAATATTTGTGAATGATTTTGTCAACACCACAAGAAACTCTGGAATGTAAGAAAAAAAGCATGAGATTCAGTCCTTGATATTTTAGAAATTAACTTTATAAGTTTAATGATTAAGATTATTCCTAAAAAACTGAAAGAACATGTATAATCTATATGGTACTTATTGTTAGTGCTATGGAAATTCACTACAATCAGTGTTATCATTTAAAATATGTGAGATCATGATACTCTTCCAAACCCTGGAATTCACTATCCTGTGATGGTGCTGGCATGATCTGAATTCCTGATTAGCTCCTCTGCTAGTTACCCCACTTGCTACACACACACATCCTACCCAGACTTTTAGGCTTATTTTCTATTCCTTGAAAATTTGAGATGTACTTGAGCCTCAAGACCTTTGCCCTGATTTTCCTTCCCTAGATCAATGTTCCCTTAGAATTTACATGGCTAAGCACTTTACCTCAATAGGGTATTTGCACCAATGCTTTACTGAGACATGAGGCACAGACTTGCCTTTCATTATTAAATTGCTTATTCCTTCTTGGATAGCAACCCCACAAGAATCATGTTCCTTCATTCACTAAACTTCTATGTTTCCATCTTCTCCTTCCCCTTCCAACAACCATAGCACATATCAAATTTTTATTAATTGTATACATTGATTTTCTGTCTCTTCCATTAGAATATACACTCTACAGATTTGAGGACCTTTCTTTTTGTTCACTAAGCAATCTAACCTTCTAGACAAAAGTCTGACTTTTAGCTAGTACTTGATAAATATAAAATTATTTTTAATTAGGTAATCATTTGGGTGAAATTGTGGCAAATGAAGACAAATATTTAAGTGTGCATTATTTCTCAAATTAAAGAAGGTATGTTAATCTATTCAAAATAGGCAGAATGGGCAATTAAGCTCTAAGCACCTGCCCATCAGAAACGTTATATTCTGGGGGAAAGTACAATAAGGTCTGCCAAGTAAGTGCTCACAAAATAAAAATGATACTCACTAAGTAAAATCACTATTTCCTTTCATAATTGAACAAAATAAGCATTTTATAAATATTGGATTTGACTGAACCAGTCTTTTTCTTGTAATCTCATCTAATATAATGACAGTACATAGTAATCTTGGTAATAGAAGGTTGAAGTTCTTTAGATGCTAGCAGCATTGCTAGCTATGCTTTTGCAAATCTTTACATATTTTCAGATTATCTTACAATAGTACAACTCAATGAGTTTCACCTAAAACATTGGAACCAACCTACAAAATTCTAGATGGAGATTGATAAGGTTATGAGAGTTTTACTAGTTGACCCCCCTTTTTTTTCTGGAATTTTTAATATCATGCCACAGTGAGTAGGTGAGTAGGAAAAAAAAAAAACGCAAAAAACAAACAAACAAAAAACAAAAAAAAAACACAAAAAAAAATAAACAAATCTTCCACTTCCCGTGACAGCTCTGTAGTTTACTGGCACATTCTAATGAGAAACAGGGTTTGATGTCAGCATTTATGCTATATGAAATCTCCTAAAAGATTTGCAGATCTTTCCACTACATGTTATTTGTAAGATTTGTTTTAATCAGTTCTTTCGCTGCTGCAACTAAAAGACCCAACCAGCCTAATTGCAGAGGAGAAAAATGTAATGTAAAGGCTCATGGTTTCAGGGGTCCTAGTCTGTAGAAGTTTGATTCCATTGCTTGAGGCTGAGGTGAGGCAGAATATCATGGTGAAAGAGTGTGGTGGAGAGAAGCATCTCACATGATGGTCAGAAAGCAGAGAGAGAAAGACAAACTGAATAAATAGGCAATTTTATTTAAGTGAAATGAATTTTGTATCTATTTCATTTTAGCAAAAATATTCTTCCATAAATATTTTTATTTATTTTTTGAGAAATTTTAATTTTAATAATAATTGTACATATGTATGGAGTACACTATGATAATTTGATTCATCTAAACTCTGTATAATTATGAAACCAGGGTTATTGGCATTTCCATTTTCTTTAGCATATATCACTTCTTTTCTTAGCAACATTCAAACTCTTCTAATTCTGTATAAAATATACGACAAATTGTAAAGTCTAGTCGCCCTTTGTTATGGTTTAGATATTAAATGTCCCCCAAAAACTCTTCTATAAGACAATGCAAGAATATTTAGAGATTAAATAATTGAACTATAAAAGGTATAAACTAATCAGTGCTTTAGTTCTCTGATAGGGATTAACTTGGTGGTAACAGTAGGAAAGATGGGTTTCACTGGAGGAGGTGCATCTCTGGAAGTGTGCCTTTGGGGTTTATATTTTGTCCTTGTTGAGCAGAGCTCTCTCTCTCTTTGCTTCCTGGTGCCAAGGTTTTAGGTGCTTTCCTCTGCCACACCCTTCTGCCATGCCATCCTGCCTCACCTAGAGGCCTGAGGAATGGAGCTGGCAGTCTATGAACTGAGACCTGTAAATAAACTTTTCCTCCTCGAATTTTTCATTGGTCACAATAGCAGAAGAGCTGGCTAAAACTCTCTGATATGAAGATTAGAACTTAGTCCTTCTACCTGCATTCCTGTATCCATTATCCAGTCTCCTTCCAAATCATCTATTCCCTACCTCTACTTGTCTCCAAAGACCAAAATTTTACTCCACTCTTAAAAAACCCACTATTTAGTTTCTACAGGAATGAGAACATGTGGTACTCATTTTTCTTAGAATGGCACATTTCACTTAATATAATGTGCTCCAGGGTCATCCCTATGGACACATATTGCAAGATTTTTTAAATCTATCCACCTGTTGACTGACACTTTGTTTGATTCCACATCTTGGTTATTGTAAAAAGAGTAACAGTAAACATTTGAGTATGGCTATCCCTTTGAAATACTGATTTGGTTTCCTTTGGATGCATACCCAGAAGTGGATTACATATGGATCTAGTTTTAGTGTTTTGGTGACTCTTTGTATGGCTCTCAATAATAGTTATACCCATTTACATTCTCTTCTTTCTCTTCATCCTCACCAGCATTTGATTTTTTTTATCATTTTTATTATAGCCATTCTGACTGGGTAGAGATAATATGTCATTGTGTGGGTGTTTTTCATGTCATTTTATTCATTCATTATAAATCAATTTAATTCTGCTTTGTAGTTGTATGGGTCTAGCAAACATTGTGATCTAGAGTCCATCTGCATCCTGTAGAGATGTAGTGGTTGCTGTTGGTCTAGTGCCAGGCTATCATGGAAGAATTTTTATGTAAAAGTTTGGAGTTATATTTGTCTAGATATACCAAGTAGCTATTCCTCCCTGGGGTTTGACACATCCTTAAAACAGAACAAATAACAATTTGAATCTCTCACAGCTCTTTTGCCTGTCTCCCATCCTGGCAAATCTCTTCTTTATATTCGAGTAAAATACCCATCACCTGTTTTGTTGCTACTCTGCTTCTTGAATTTGGCATTGCTTTCAATGTCCACTGTAAAGTCAATGATTTTTTCCAGAGCCCCAGCTGTCAGGAACAGAAACCAGGAGATTTTGTAGGAAATTTTAGCTTTTAGACCTATTATGTTGCCTGGAGCAACAGGCTGTAGAAATACCTACTTCTTGAATGGACTACGTTGAAATGAAAATACAATCAGAAAAGGACACATTTTCAATAAGATGACAAAATATCACCCAAAAAGATGTATAAATAAAAACATGTAAATATAAATCTAGAGCAAAGGTTAAATTCTTACTTCATTAAACCCAATGAAGAAAATATATAATTCTAATTAAAGATTATGTCTAAATAAAGTATAATGTTTAAAAATTACTAATATAAATTGAAAGCTTCCATATATTTGATTCGCACGCCATACAAAGTCAAATTTTGAGGAACTTTCTTATTATAGTAAGTACTTACATAAGTTTTCCTGTATTCTCAAGACGGTATTCTGACTTTGATATTACATAAAAGTGTTCATAAACATTTGTTGTCAGTGAGGCAAACTTCAATTGATTCCCTGTTCTGCCATATAGTCAATAGTCAATTGATGTCAGCTGCTAAAACTTTCTAAACTATCTATATTAGTTCCACATTAGTAAACATATGGGAATAATAAATGATGAAGGTTGAAAATTAGAATATATAAAATAAATAAAAAATGTTAATTATTTAAACCAAATTAAATAACCATACTTTTAAAATAATACAAACAAATGGAAAGATTCAATCCCTGATAGGAAATTGCATATGGTAAATATTTGTGTAAATACATGAGCTTTTCTTCAATAAGCTCTTTTATGCATGCATATAAATAAATGTATGTATGTATGTTTGTGTCACCACCTAATTCATATATGTTTTATCCACATTTGATTATTTTCTTTAGATGTATTTTGTGGTCTTAACTTTTTTTTGGTATTTCAAAGAAGTTAAGAGTGATTTGTTTCCTTGACAAAAGATTCTGATTTTTTACTGTGCTTGTATAATGCAGAAATACAGCTTAACCTGTTTCCAGCTCTTCCTCATTCAAACAAAGAGTCCATTATCCATTTTCAAAGACATTTAGGATAAATGTGTTAGTTGTGCATGATTTATGTAGGATCAAGGCAGAGTCTTTATCTACATTGTGTATTTTATTCTTTGTTGGACAATGATAGCCATTTCCTGTTGGTAAAAGCACAACATTTTGCTTCTCTCTCTTAATGCAATTATCTTACATTCATTGGAGACAAGAAGCATAACTATTTGAAAGGTCCATTATTTTCTCTTGCTTTGTGCCTAAAGCATATAATGTAATCCATATAATAGAAAGGAATTACAGCGGTAACTATTAAATATGCTTAACTGCAGATCAGAGAATGAGTAAAAATGAGAAGAAATTACATATCTGGATAAACAATAAAAATGCTAAATGACTACATTCCTGTAAACATCTGATTAAACATCAAAATCAAAATTACTGTTACCATACCATGAACTACTTATTTGGATTCTGCATAACAAAATTTTACATTTATTATTGTGATGACCAGATACATATAAAACAGATGTATTAGCAACCTTTCCTTTCTTAAGTCATTGTACAAACAATGCCTTGATTGTACTTTTCAAGGCACTTGAAAAGAAAGAGTTTTTACATCTGTCAACCAATATGGTATTTGTAACAGAAAAATCTATGCTATATTACATTTAATTTAATGAGTGAGAAAATATTATACAAAGAAAGACCTCACATAATTCATTTTAATACAATTGAATTTATTCTGTAGTGCTTTTGGATTTCACTCAGTTTTAATTTTGATATTTAATACTTAAAAAGAAGGTGAGAAATTAAAGTGTTTAATTATACCAGATACATGCTTCTCATCCAAATATGATGTCACTGTTATACCCCCATGAAAGAAACCATAGCAATGACAGATTACAGAACCATTTAAAATTGATATTAAATATTTTCATACAATTAATTTTAATAATTCATAAAATTATTTTCTGGATAGCAGGACTAAAGGAAATCAATGTTAATAAAAGCCATGAAACCTGGATCATCATTTATCACATGTCTTATGGAGCTGTACAACTGCCTGTCTAGATGATTCCATGTGTGTGTGTGTGTGTGTGTTTGTGTGTGTAATAAATATATATACACACTCTCTGATAATGAAATGGCTTAGTTAGATTGACCATACCCTACATAATAGGTGATGTACAGGCCTTCAAACACCTCAATGATTATTTATGTTGTATTACAAATATTTCTGAAAGACAATTTTCATGGTATATGGAAGCAAACCACACCAAAAGTCTTCAAATTAAAATGACAAAACACATTAATTAGCCACACTTTCTTCTATACAAATTTCTTAAATTTACATTGAGATTTACTCTGTGAGTACTTTTCTTTTCTGCCAACAAAATGAAGGAAAAGACAAAATGGAGTGATATAAAAGTTGTATGGAAATAATGTCCGTGTTTTATCTATGATCTGTGGGTTAGAACTCAACAGCAAAAAGCAAGGTGGGCAAAAACATATGTTCTAGTTGTATTTATAAAAGGATGTGGACTTTAAAGAACAACATCTAGCACTCTGTCCCACAAACTCCTCTTCCCCCAAAAAATTGTGCTACAAAGAATGCCTGCAAAATCAGTCATCAACTTGTGAATTGAATCCAGATGAAATGCAATGATGATGTACCCTGAAATAACCCTAAATAAGTAAATAGACACCTCAAATCTTATCTTGAAAATCAGATGTTCTATGCAAAGGAACAAGAAAAAGCAATTGAAAGGTCTTGGTTATTTTAAATAAAAGAAAAGAATGTGTTACATGACAACCAATACATCTAGTCAATTTTCTAAAATTTGACTGAAATACAATAAATTTTTCATATAAATAAGTTGTAGCCTTAGGATGTAGTCCTCAAATTGTTACTCCTGATTACTAGGCAATGAATGCATTTTTCAAAATATCTGCCTAATAATCTGTTATTTGAGCAATTGTTATTTGAATGACAATTTCATATTATTTTTGCACAGAGTTTTACTAAAATTTTCTACATAATGAAGATCATCACTATGTCTTTATGACATAAATAATATTTTATATCCAAATGATTACTAAGGTACAGAAAGAAAATACTCAATACTACAAATTTAGTTCTATATTCACAGATTAGAACATTAAACTTGTTAGTTTTTAATATTTAATATGTTGTGAACATTTATGTTATATTGCATGTGCTACCCTGAAAGTCTTACTCAATCCCTTAAAACTACCTAATAAATTCTTATCAAGAAACAGTTAATTATGTCAGCAAGATGGAAGACTTGAAGATCCCAATGCTTGTGTCCTCCATAAAAACATCAAGAACGATGAATAAACAACTCCATCATGGTGGATATAACTAAGGGAGAGCTCCAAAGTTCAGCAAAGTATTTGAGAAATGCTATGGTATACAGAAACCAAAAACAACTACAGGCCACATAGAAAAAGAAGCACCTTGTCTCTAACCCTGCATTCCTCAGACAAGATTAGCTGGATCCAGGAGTGATTTACCCTGGCAGGGAAAGGTGATCCAGAGGATCCTTGCAGCCCTCATCACCAATGTAAATACCTGCAACCTTCACCACTGACTGTTTTCCCCTTAACTAGTTTCATATGTAATAAGACTTTAAGTAATAAGGAATCTTATAAAAAATCTAGCAAGAGCTACTGTTTACCCCTAGGGAAACAGTTACTTCTCCTAATTGGCCTGAAGCAGCTCAGTTAATCGATGATTCAGAGAAAGTTCATAAACTCCCAATTGTTTCCTGCTGTTCCCATGGTACAAGAGCTTTTTGTGATGTCACATGTGCTTGTGTGTGGTTAAACTGCCTGACACCTATTTATTATTAACTTAGTTATTAACCACATAGTGTAAGCGCATATGTTGTTCATAGAAATGCACATGATGTTTCCAGTAATATAGAAAGTAGAACTTGTTAAAGATTATATAGAAGAATACTTAAAAAATATTATGAAGAGTTGATAATATTTAATCTACTAATACATCCTGCCTATTGCCTTGTAACTTACGTCTGTTTCCTTTTGTGTAACCTCAAGACATTGTACTCAAGCTAGAAGTTAACATATAAAATGGTATGTGGAAAAATATAAAGTTAGAACTTAGCTTCAGATCTCTGAGTCTGTGTTGCTTTGTTCTGCACCTTGCCCATGCCATCCCTCTCACCAGAGTACCCTGCGACCCCTGCTAGGGCTGGACCCTGGCAGAGGCACCACAACTCTGCTGTCATTCAGTGATCCACGTTCTGTTGTGCTGTCTTCTACACCTTGGAATGGAGTTGCCGATACACCTAGACATCACAAGAATGTCTGCTAGCTAGTGCTTGAATGACCACAGTATCATGCTCCTTCCTTAGCGAGCCCAGCTATGCTGAAAGTCACAAGTGCCACAGTAGTTCTGAGTCCATGATACTAGAATCCAGGCTTTACAACTGATTTGAGCCCTTATTTCCTGGAATCTGGTACCTTTGTTTTGACATGCAGGCCACATTGTCTCCTTTCTAGGACTTCTTGCTATGGAGAAAAGAAGAAGAAGAGAACAACAGATTTTGCTTCTCAGGAACCAACAGCTCATACTACCATTACTAGTACTGCAAGTAATTGCAATCTCAGCCACTAAGTCCCACAAAATTTTTGCTGACACTGATGTGAGCTGATGGAACTGTAGAGAGATTAAATTGTTGTAACTTCCCCCAGAAGCAAAGCCAGTACACACAGCCCAACCACCTGCACGATCACACCTACCCACAGGTGAGCTTATTCCATTGAAGCTAGTCTGCAAAATCTGAAAGTGGTAAATATTCCATCAACTGTGCACATAGTAATGCAGTGTTACCCAAAAACAAACAAACAAAAAAGACCCAGAAAAAGTGAAGAAATCTGACATGACAAAAGGAAGGTAAGAATTTTAAATATGTGACCCCAAAGAAATGGAAAGCTACAAATTGTCTGAAAGGAATTCAAAATAATTATTTTAAAGAAGTACACCAAGACACAAGAGCATACAAGTAAACAATTCAATAAAATTGACCATAGGGAAATCAACAAAATTAGAAGTTTAACAAAGAGATAAAAATCACAACAAAAAAGAACAAAGCAGAAATCCTGGAGCTACGGAATATAACAACTGAAATAAGAAATGTATTTGAGAGTTTTAATAGCAGAATTGATTAAACAGAAGAAATAATGTATAAGCTTGAAAACACATTTTGAAATCATTCAGTAAGAGAAGAAGTAAGAATGGAGTGAGGAAATCATATAAGATCTATGAGACACCAGTAGGTGAACCAATTACGTATTATGGAAGTTGCAAAATGAGAATAGAAAAAGAGGCAAAATGATTTTGAAGAAATAATGGCTGAAAACTTCCCTACTCATG
The DNA here is from genome assembly GCA_020662805.1 of Glaucomys volans. NCBI lineage: Eukaryota > Metazoa > Chordata > Mammalia > Rodentia > Sciuridae > Glaucomys > Glaucomys volans. The sequence goes on along the minus strand of JAJEJO010003200.1, from coordinate 12,668 downwards.
GGAGAGTTATGGATATCCATATTCATAAAGCTCAAATATACCCAAACAGTTTCAACTCAAAGAAGTTTGAGTCAAGACACATTATAATCAAACTGTCAATGTCAAAGACAATGAGATAATTTTGAAGGCAGCAGGATAAAAGCAATATGTCTTTCATATGCTAGGGAATTATGATAGCACTACCAGTGACTACAAAGAAGAAATTTTGCAGGACAAGGGAGGATTAATGGAATACTCAAAGTCTTAAAAGAAGAAGAAAATTTTAAAAACAAGCAAGACTACTTTACCTGGCATTGTGATCCATTGGAAATGATGAGCAGATCAAAACTATCGCAGATTGTTTTTTTTTTTTTTTAAAGTGAGGGAGTTCATCACCACTAGACCTATCAAATAGCAAATTCTAAAGGGAATTTTTCAAACTGAAATGAAAGAGCACAAATTACTAACATGAAAACAAAAAAGAATAAAAATTTATGGGTAAAGCAAAATATATATTCAAAAGAAGACTAATACTATAATGGTGGTGTGCGAATTCCTTTTAATACTAGAAATAGTTTAAAAGTCAGAAAGTATTACAATTAAGTGTAGATAGAACAAATTCTTAATGAATATACAACATACAAATTGTAACCTGTGACATCAAAAGCACAAAATATGGGGGAAAATGAAAAGTGTACAGTTTTGTATGTAATAAAATTGTTGAAATGGACTAATAGAACTGTAAGATGTTTTATATAAGTGTTATGGTTTAGATATGCAGTGTCCCCTGAAAGCTCATGAGTGAGACAATGCAAGAAAGCTCTGATAAGACGATTATCTTATGAAAGTTTTAACCTGATCATTGGATTAATCCACTAATGGATTAACTGGGTGTTAACTATATGCAGGTAAGGTATGGCTGGAGGTAGCTCATTGGGGGTGTCCCTTGGGGGGCATCTATATTTTATTCTTCGTGAGCACAACTCTCTGCTTCATGACTGCCAGGTCCTGAGCTGCTTTTTTCGTCCATGTTTTTCTTCATGATGTTCTACCTCACCTGGGGCCCAGAGGAATGGACTTGGCCATTTATGGACTGAGAACTTCAAAACCATAAACACCAATTAAACTTTTCTTCATCTAAAATTGTTCTTGTTAGGTCCTTGGTCACATCAGCAAAATCTGACTAAACCAGTAAGTCTCATTGTAATCTCAAAGCAAAATTCTAGATACACAAAAGATAGAAAGGAATCAAAGCATACCACTAAAGAAATTCATCAAACACAAAGGAAGTTAATAATTAAGGTGGAGAGAAGAACATCAACAATGACTTTATTAATTATATTGTTTGAATATGACTCCAATGGCTCAATAATAAAAGCAAAAACAAACAAGTCATACTATACCAAACTATAAAGCTTTGAAAAACAAAGGAAATAACAGAATGCCAACACAACAAAAAAGTGGGAGAAAATAGTTGCAAACAACCTATGTAGTAGGAGGTTTAAATCCAAAATATGTACAGAACTTATGAAACTCAATAGCAAAAAAGCAAACAACAAAAAATGGGTAGACCTGAAGACATTTATTGGGAGAAGATGTATGGATGGACATTGAATATATTTAAAAATGCTCAACATCCCTTTGTATCAAGAGAATACAAATAAAATCCCAAACCACCACAACATATCATCATTACCTGTTAGGATGACTATTAGCAAAAGGACAAATATAATAAGTGTTAGTGAGGGTGAGTTGGAAAGGGAACCTTGTAAACCATTGGTAGGAAAGTAAAATATTATCAGTACTGTGGAAAACAGCATGGAGTTTCTAAAAAAACTAAAAATTGAACTGACATGACACAGTGTTATGGTTCAGATGTGAGGTGTCCCCCCAAAGATCATGTGTGAGAAAATGCAAGAAAGGTTAGAGAGTAGTTGATTATGCTATGAACTTCTTAATCTAATCAGTGAATTAATTCCCTGATATTGGTTAAGTGAATGGTAACTGCAAGCAGGTAGGATGTAGCTGGAGCAGGTGGGTCATGGGGAGGTGGTCATCCCTGTGCGGTGTATATTTTGTCTGTTGCGAGGGCACCTCTTTCTTTCTCTTTGTGGCGCCATGTTCCTGCTGCTTTCCTCTGTCACACTATTCCACCATGATGGTCTGCCTCACCTCCAGCCCCATGAGGTAGAATCAGACTTTTGTCAACTGAGACCTCTAAAACTGTAAGCCCCCCAATAATCTTTTCTTCCTTTAATTGTTCTTGTCAGGTCTTTGGGTCACAACATCAAAAAAGTGGATTAAAACACACAGGAGACCCTCTCTTTGATATATGCTAAAAGGATATGAAATGAGCACCTTAAAGAGATATCTTTATTCTTGAAATAGCCAAGAAAGAAACAACCTAAGCACTTATTTGCTATGTACATATATATATATCATATGCATATATATGTATACACACCATATACATATACACATATGCATATATGTGTACACACACACACACATATATATATATCTATATATAT
>JAJEJO010003200.1:0-10058 GCA_020662805.1 Glaucomys volans | reverse complement strand
CATATGCATATATATGTATACACACCATATACATATACACATATGCATATATATGTGTACACACACACACACACACACACACATATATATAAATGAAATGGAATATTATTCAGCTTTTGAAAATGGAATACTATTTAGCTTTTGAAAAGAGTTCCTGACATTTTGGACAACAGGAGAGAATTTGGAAAACATTATACTAAATGAAATAAGTCAGATGCACTATGAGAAAAGTTTCATGTTCTTATATGCATAAGAAATCTAAATAAAAATATTAATATATTAAAATCAAATAGGGGATCTAAGATGGCAAACTAGAGGAAGTTTGCATTCCTTGTTGATCTGTGACTTGGGATTCAAGCTGAGGAAATACTGTTTCTCTGTGAGGCAGCTATCTTTGCCCACTGATCCCCTGCTGCTTGCCCCACATTCATCCACTGCAATCATCCACTGTCTGCCAGCATATTACTCACCCTTTGTGTGCAGATCACTAGCTTACCACCCCCATCATTTGCTATTTGCCTGTTTGCCCACCTGTTGCCTGCCCATTGCAGGCAGACTGCCCACAGACCACCCACAGACCGCCCACAGACCGCCCATGGATCACCCACTGCCTGTTGTCTGCTGCTGCTTGGAAGCCCATTGTCAGAGTACAAAGGTTTGTTTACCTGTGGTCACCACCATCTTGGGACACTGGCCAAGGCCTGAGAATCCAGGGCCAAGGGGCCTGAAGGTTTTCTGCTGCCACAGCTGCCATTTAGGGGCACAGCCACCTCAGTCTGAGGACACCTGCCAGGGACTGGAGATATATTGTCAGGGTCCTGCAGTTCTACTTGTATTACAGTTCTTCCTGCTAGGTGTGCTAGAGGCTACCATCTGGCTGCCTATTTGCAGGATTGCTCCATTGTGTTAGTAGATCCCTGGTGATGTCTCTGCAAGTTTAAAAGTCATTGAGATCTGGGACTGCATCAAGGCAGAGACTGGCAAATCTGAAGCCCAGGTTACAGCTGCATCAGCCTGTCTGGGCCTGGCAAGTCTGTGGAAAGCTGGACACTAGGAGCAGTTCCCTAGGGGGACCACAGGTTGGAGAAACTTTAGTAAAACAGACTCTCTCCAGTTCAGTGTATTCTGAGTATGGAGAGACAGAAGGAGCCTGCTACAATGAATGGAAAGACTAGAAAAGGATGTGAGGGTGTCTTGCTATTAGCTTGCCCACTACAGCTGGTCTGGAACCACTGGACTGGAGCTACCATTAAACTTCAGACAACTCCACCTATTGGCAGAGAAGGGAAGCTGAGAAAATTGTGAAAGTCAATGGAAGCAGTTGTTCAAATTTCCATTGAGAATTAATTTCCTTTTCTTTTTCTCCTCTCTCACATCTCTGCCTTCTTTGAATCCAAATGTTGTTGTGCATCAATTTGTTGAGGAATTGGTTGTCTGAATAATAGATTGAAATTTTGTTGTGTATTCTTATATTTTTACCTTTTTTTGTAAATCTGCATATATATTTTTTCTCTCTCTCTGGATTATCTTTCTCACTTCTCTCATGCTAATTTTTATTAATTCCTCCTTCACACTTACTATAAATTTTTACCACCATCTTCTTTTCTTCTCCCTCATAAACATCATACTCTACCTTACTTTTGTTCCCTTTTTGTCCATCATTTGAAATAGTAAACCCTTTTAGCAAACTTACTGTTTATATTGTAGACAGTAAGTGAACACATCATTTCTGTTTATTGCAACAAAACTGTAGACCCAATAACAGTTACTATTTGGTTTAAGGTTGTATATTGTTTGCATTTGGTATTGTTGATATGGGTCTCCCCCGGAAGGTGAGATACTAGATAGTAGCCTTCAGGGACACTATGAGACTACAGCATAGAAACTGTACTGCCTCAGATCCATAACACTAGATAGGAAGACACACAAGCAACATGAACAAAAAACAAAGGAACAAAGAGTCTCAAACAAACCAATATGTACCAACAATAGAACCTATAGATAATGCAGAAGAAATGTCAGAGAAGTTTAGAAGTACATAATTAGACTGATATTTGAAATTAAAGAATGGTATCAGAGAGAAAATACAGGATGTGACAAATTGCTTCAATAACAAGGCAGAGATTATAAAAAAAATCAAGCAGAAACTCTAAAACTGAAGGAAATAAACCAAATTAAAAATTCAGTGGAAAGTATCACCACCGGACAAGATCACTTGGAAGACAATGAAAGCAAAATATATACTCTTGAAAGTAAAGTCAACCATGATTAGAACTTCCAAGAAATATGGGATTACAAGAAAAGACCAAATTTAAGATTCACAGAATAGGTGAAAGTGCAGAGATCAAACCAAAGGAATGCACAATATTTCAATGACATAATACCAGATATTTCCTAAATGTAAAGAAAGAAATGGAAAATCAATTACAAGAGGCTTACAGGACCCCTATTGTACAAAATGATAGCAGGCCCACACCAAGGCATATTGTATTGAGAATGACTAACATACAGAATAAGGATAGAATATTAAAGGCTGTGAGAGAAAAAAAATCAAATTATATATGAGGGAAACCAATTTGGATATCAGCAGATTTCTCAATCCAGACCCTCAGCACCAGGAGGTCCTGGAATAATATAAATCATGCCCTGAAAGAAAATATATGTCAACTGAGAATTTTATATCCAGAAAAATTAACTGTAGGTTTGAAGATGAAATAAAAACCTTCCATGATAAACAAAATTAAAAGAATTCACACCTAGTAAGCCTGCACTACAGAACATTTTCAGCCAAATATTCCATGAGGACAAAATGAAAAAAACAACGAAAACCAAATGGAGGAAGTACAATGAAGGAAATGTCAATCAGGTTAAGTCAAGTCAAGTTAAAAACAAAAAATAAACCAAAGTGACTGGGAATACAAATCTTATCAATAGAAACCCTGAATATTAATGGACTAAACCCATGAATCAAAAGACATAGGCTAGTAGATCAGATTTTTTAAAAAGACCCCAAAATATATTGTCTTTAAGAGACTTACCTCCTAGGAAAAGACACCAACAGACTGAAGGTGAAAGGTTGGGAATAAAAAGTATCATTCACATGGACAGGGTAAACAAGCAAGAGTTTCCATCCTCATATTAGATAACATGGACTTCAAGCCAAAATTAGTCAGAAGGGATAAAGAAGGACATTTTATACTGCTTAGGAGAATTATATATGAAGACATAACAATCATAAACAAATATGCCCCAAACCATGGAGCATCTGTGTACATCAAACAAGACCTTCTCAATTTCAAGAATCCAGTAGACCACAGCACAATAATACTGGGTGACTTCAACACACTTATCTCACCACTGGATAACTCTTCCCAGCTAAAACTAAACACAGAAACTATAGAACTAAAGAATACAATCAATAATTTAAACTTAACAGACATACCTAGAGTACTTCATCCATCATTGAGAAAATACACTTTCTTCTTAGCAGCTCACAGATTCTTTTATAAAATTGAAAATACGTTATGCCACAAAGAAACTCTTAGCAAATACAAAAAATAGAAATACTACTCTGTCAGATCATAACAGAATAAAATTAGAAATCAATGATAAATTTTTAAAAAAACATAAGCTACTACAACACCTGGAGATTATTTAATATGCTATTGAATGACAAATTGCCAGCACAAGAAATCAGGGTAAAAAAATACAAAAAGTACTTAGAGGTAAATGAGGATACTAATACAGTACATCAAAATCTCTGGGGAGTCGGGGATATAGCTCAATTGGCAGAGTGTTTCCCTCCCATGCACAAGGCCCTGGGTTCAATCCCCAGCACCACAAATGAATAAATGCATGAATAAGTAAAAATGAAAAAAAAAATATATAAATAAAGAGCACTGGAATGCTGTGAAGACAATTCTAAGAGGAAAGCTCATTACACTGAGCTCATTCATTAAAAGAATAAAAAGTCAACAAATAAATGACATTACATCTCAAAGCCCTAGGAAAAAAAAGAACAAATTCACACCAAAAGCAATAGAAGACAGGAAATAATTAAAATCAGAGCTGACATCAATGAAATTGAAACCAAAGAAACAATTCAATAAAAATTGATAAAATGAAGAGTTGGTTCTTTGAAAAAGTAAATAAAATGGATAAACTCTTGGCTAAACTAATGAAGAGAAAGAAAATTCAATTTACTAAAATTTGTGATGAAGAAAGAAATATCATGATGGACAACACTGAAATACAGAAGATAATTAGAAACTGTTTTAAATATTTATTCTCAAATAAAACAGAAAATCTCAAAGTAATCCATAAATTTCTAGAGACATATAACCTACTCAAACTGAATCAGGAGGACATACAGATTTAAACAGATCAATTTCAAGCAATGATATAGAAGACACCATCAAATGCGTACTGATCAAGCAAAGCCCAGGGTCAGATGGATTCTCAGCCAAGTTCTACAAAAGACCTTCAAAGAAGAATGAACACCAATACTCCTCAAATTATTCAATAAAAAAGGAGGGAAGCCTTCCAAACTCATTCTATGAAGTTGATGTCACCCTGATATCAAAAGCAGACAAAGACAGATCAAGGAAAGAAAACTTCACACCAATATTCCTGATGATCATAGAGGCATAAATTCTCAATAAAATCCTGACAAATTGCATACAAAAACATATTAAAACCAGTGCACCACAATGAAGTGGGGTTCATCACAGAAATACAAGTTTTGTTCAACATATGGAAATCAATAAACGTAATTCATCATATCAACAGACTTAAAGACAAGAATCATATAATCATATCAATAGATGCAGAGGAGGGGCTGGGTATATAACTCAGTTGGTTGAGTGCTTACCTCACAAGCACAAGGCTCTGGGTTCAATTCCCAGCACCTCAAAAAAAAAAAAAAAAAAAAAAAGCTGCAGACAGAGCATTTGACAAAATACAGCACCTCTTCATGTTCGAAAAACTAGGTATAGTAGGAACATACCTCAACATTGCAAAAGCCATCTATGCTAAACCCAAGGCCAGTATCATTCTAAATAGAGAAAAATTGAAAGCATTCCCTCTAAAAACTTGAACAAGACAGGGATGCCACTTCATTCAATGTAGTGTTTGAAACTCTAGCCAGAACTATCAGAAAAATGAAATAAATTAAAGGAATACGAATAAGAAAAGAAAAACACAAACTATCACTATCTGCTGAGGACATGATTCTATCTTTAGAGGATCCAAATATCCCACCAGAAAACTTCCAGAGCTAATAAATTAACTCAGCAATGTAGATGGATATAAAATCTATATCCATAAATCAAATGTATTTACTTATAGCAATGATTAATCCACTGTAAGAAAAATTAGGAAAACTACCCCATTCACAATAGCCTAAAAAAATAAATAAATAAGTACTTGGGAATCAACCTAACAAAAGAGGTGAAAGACCTCTACCATGAAAATTATAGAACACCAATGAAAGAAATTGAAGAACACCTTAGAAGTCAGATAAATCTCCCATGCTCCTGGATAGGCAGGATTAATATTGTCAAAATGGCCATAATACCAAAAGTGTTATACAGATTTAAAGCAATTCCTATTAAAATCCCATTGAGATTTTTCATGGAACTAGAAAAAGTAATCATGAAATTCATTTGGAAAAATAAGAGACTGAGAACAGCTAAATCAATCCTTAAAGAGTGAAGCAGAAGGCATCACAAAACCAGGCTTTAAACTCTACTATAGAGTCATAGTAATAAAAACAGCATGGTATTGGCACCAAAATAGACATGTATCGAAATTGCATTGAAATGGTACAGAATACAAGCCACAAAGACAACCCCACATAAATACAGTTATCTCATACTAGACAAAGGTGCCAATACCTGCATTGGATAAAAGATAGCCTATTCCACAGATGTTGCTTGGAAAACTGGAAATTGATATGTATCAAAATGAAATTAAACGTCTGTATCTCTCAACCAGCACAAAAATCAGCTCTAAGTGGATCAAACAGTTAGGCACTAGAACAAAGTCCCTGTGTCTAATAGGAAAAATAGACCAAAATCTTCATCATGTCAGCTTTGGATCTTACTTTCTTAACAAGACTGGTAAAGTACAAGTAAAATCAAGAATAAAAAAATGGGATCAATTCAAGCTAAAAAGCTCCTCAGCACAGGAAACAATAATATGAAGAGAGAGCCTAGAGAATGGGAAAAATCTTTACCACATGCACCTCAGATAGAGAATTATTCTCCAGGATATATAAAGAACTCAAAAAACAACACGCAAAAAACCACAGATAACCCAATCAATAAATGGGATAAGGAACTGAGCAGACATTTCACAAAAGAAGAAATACAATTGATCCACAAACATATGAAAAAATGTTCATCATCTCTAACAATTAGAGAAATGCAAATAAAAACTACTCAAAGATTTCAACTCACTCCAGTCAGAATGTCAATTATGAAGGATAGAAGCAATGATAAGTGTTGGCAAGGAGGTGGAGAAAAAGGTACTCTCATGCATTACTGGTGGGACTGCAGATCAGTGCAACCATTATGGAAAGCAGTATGGAGATTCCTCAGAAACCTTGGAATGGAACCACAATTTGACCCAGCTCTCCCACTGCTCAGTTTATAGTTAAAGGTCTTAAAATCAGCATACTGTAGTGATGCAGCAACATCAATGTTTATAGCAGCTCAATTAATAATAGCTAAACTATGGAACCAACTTAGATCCCTTCAACAGATGAATGGATAAAGAAAATGTTCATATGAACAATGGAATATTACTCAGCCTTAAAGACAAATGAAATTATGGTATTTACAGGTAAATGGATGGAACTGGAAAATATCATGCTAAGTGAAATAAGTGAAACCCCCAAAAAGGAGGCCAAATATTTTCTCTAATAGCTGATGCTAATCCATAATGGGATAAGGGTAGGGAAAAATGAAGAAAATTTGGATTGTGTAGAGGGGAATGAAGGGAGGGGAGAGGGTATGGAGATGAGAAGGACAGTGGAATGAGACAGACATTTTTACCCTATAAACATGTATGATTATAATACTGGTGTGACTCTGCACCATGTACAGACAGAGAAATGAGAAGTTCTGCTCCATTAGTGTATGCTGTGTCAAAATGCTTTCTACTGTCCTGCATAACTAATTAGAAAAAATTTAAAAAATAAATAAATAAAATATAAGGTAGTTATCTAGAAGAGTGGCACAATTTGGGGATAAGAAATTGGAATATGCAAATCAAAGAGAGTAGAGTTTCTGTTTTATAAAATAAATTATTCCTAGATATCTAATGTACAACCCTTGGACACCTGTGTAATTAATCCTTGATATTATTATATACTGTAATGTGATATTTGCTTGTACCGTAAAAAAGGTAACTACATAGGATGATGGATATGTCAATTTGCTTGACAATATTAACAACTTAACTATGTATTAAAACACCATGTTATACACCTTAAAAATGATCAAATGAGGATGATTAAATGCAGGCATATTAGAAAGGATGAACAAAAAGTCAAATAAGGTAATACTTATAAAGATTTATAATGCATTTTTGAACTATTTTTCACCAAGTATTTTAAACCTAAAATATTCTAAAGCATGAGAAAATTGTGCAGACCCAGAATATTATCATTTTAAAACAGCTAAATATTTGATGCTAGTACAAGAAACAGCTTTCAAAACTCATAGACGAATTTGAAACCACAAGGTAACAAAATTGCATGGGACCATAAAATATTTAAAATTCATTTCATTTGTCAGCTCTTTTGGCTTTTAATAATTAATTAGAAATTCACCCTTTGTGTTTAGTGGGCACTTTAAAGACATCTCCACAAAGCACTTTGTAATTCTATTTATCTTCCCAGAAATGTGGATGATACTTCGGAGTTATTTTTATTTTTATTATGATTTATAAAGCAGCTTAAAACAATATACAAAACTCACATGTGCACACACAGTGGATATTAAAATGTTAGTATGTTGGCATAGTTCCTTAAAATCTTCTTAAATAAATTAAATGGCACAGACAGAGGGTTCAGCCTCACTGTAACCCAGAAACCATTATCTAATTTTTCCATTTCTCTCGCTACATGTCAATGATAATTTTTCCTCTCCGTGGTTTTAGAATATATTTATATTTCCATATCTGTACTAGCTTTGGTGTGTTCACTTTAAAATTAGTACAAATATGAAATATATTCCTTCCACCATTCAATGGTTTCTTTTTCTATTACTATACTTAAAGATTATTTTATGTCGATACATATTAATCTATTTAATTTTCTTCTTCTCCTTCTCCTTCTTCTTCTTGTATCAGGATTGAATCCTGGGGTGCTCAACCCCTGAGCCACATCCCCAGCCCTTTTATTTATTTTTCTATTGAGACAGGACCTCCCTAAATTGCTGAGGCTGGCTTTGAACTTGCAATCCTCCTGCAATGCAGGGATTACAGGAGTGGGCCACCGCGCCCAGTTGTTCAGTTTCTTCTGAGATGTGATGCATGACATTACAATGTGTGAGTATCTAAATTTACATATCCATTTTCTAACTGATAGGATTAAGCTTTTGCTACTCCTTAATAGTTATTAAATTGTTTTATGATGAATAAATATATATACATCCTACACAATCAAGAGTAACTTGTGGCCTGCTTCAATAATCACTGAATATTTTCTATTTTCTTTTCCAAATCACTTTCACTATTTTACACACACATCATCTTTTCATGAAGTTCTTCAGCTTCTCTTTCTTTCTGATTTTTTGGGGGGGATTTTTTGGGGGGCACTGATGATTGAACCCAGGGGTGCTTACCCATTGAGTGACATACACAGAACCACTCATTTTTAATTTTGAGACAGGGTCTCACTAAGTTGCTTAGGCCTCACTTAATTGCTGAGGCTGGCCTGGAACTTTTGATCTTCCTGCCTCCCTCCTAAGGGGCTGGGATTACAAGTGTATGCCACCATGCCCAAGTCTTATGAGGTCTGTTACTGGGAGTGATTTATATATTAGAACTTTAAGTTTTTGAAATTCTGATGATTGTGTAATTATTACTTCATACAATTTTTATTTTTTCTGAGTAGCTAGATTTTTCTCCATATACTTACTCACTATCTATCAAGAGTCATTTTTCTATGCTGTCTTTCTTGCCAATTTTACATAGGTTATTGGCCATATGTGTTCAGCATTGTTTTTGAACTATGGGTTTGAGATTTATTTAGTGACCCATTGGTTACGGAAAAGTTGTTTTTAATAAAGTTTAATTCATTTTTAAATGTATGTATTAATTTTTTGTAACTTATTCTATTTTTTAATATAAAATTAGTTTTCCTTGTTTAAATTGATTTCAATATGAGGATTTGATTTTAGTTAGTTTTATTTGATTTTTTTCATATATAAGATGTTTACGCCTTTTAAAGAAAAACATGTCTTATATTAATCCATTTAATACTTGTTTCTCAAGGGAATTTAAAATTTATTCTTTTTATTATGAGTACCTTTGCATATTTTACATGATTATATCTACATTTTTCTTTTTTTTAAGATAAAAGCTCCCTGTAATATTTTATTTTATTTTTTAAAATTTATTTATTTTGATTCATTGTACACAAATGGACTATAGCTATTGTTTCTCTGGTTGTACACAAAGTAGAGGCACACCATTTGTGCATACATCCATGTAAACAGGGCAATGATGTCTGTCTCATTCTGTTATTATTCTTACCCCCAACCCCGACCCCACCCCTCCCTTCCCTCTATGCAATCTATCCTTCCTCCATTCTTGTGTCCCTTCCACCCTGCATTATGCATCATCATTCACTAATCAGAGAGATCATTCGGCCTTTGGATTTTGGGGATTGGCTAATCTCACTTAGCATGACAGTCTCCAACATCATCCATTTACCTGCAAATGCCATAATTTTATTCTTCTTTATGGCTGAGTAATATTCCATTGTGTATATATACCACAGTTCCTTTATCCATTCATCTATTGAAGGGCATCTAGGTTGGTTCCACAAT
>JAJEJO010003199.1:131139-219119 GCA_020662805.1 Glaucomys volans | reverse complement strand
GCAGGGCCCTCGCTTGGGCCGTGGAGCTTCTTTGCCCTAATTGAATCCTGTATGAGTGCTATGAAGGCTGAAGTCTTTAGGTCATGGGAGAGAGGTTACTGGGTTTTTTGATTGCTGGAAATTCGAGTCAAGGCTTGGATGTGGCCAAGAAACCTCTTGGTGCCTGGTGGTGAACTTGGCCTGTCAGAGAACTGCTTCTTGGTGGAACCCTGAGAGCTGTGATCAGGCCTGTGTGGAGCTGCCTCAGCCCAGCTTAGGGATCCCTGAGCTGCCAGGTCCCCTCTGCCACCACCCTTTAATCATGAGGACATTCTTCAAAGCAAGTTCTATAAACATCAGCTTTTGGTGATGTAGAATGATTTCATGATTTAGCGTTCTGTAAACATCAGCTTTTCATGTTGGGCAGTTTGGTTTCCAACAGTCAGTCTCTGAACTGGGTGCTGGGGAGGCAAGAGGCATTGCAGAGAAGATGGAATCTCAAAACGACCTCTGAGAGACAGAACCCACAATGATTGCAATACCATGCAGCTCCGGCCGGGATCAAGGCACCCACGGAGTTCCAGGGGAGGTCAAGTTGAAAACACAGTTTCAGGATGGCGGAGGTGGGGGGCTTGCTATCTCTGGTGGAAGAAGAAGGAAACCAAGTGTTTGAAAGTGATCAAGCTGAACTTGCCATGCTGGATTTAAGCAGAGGGCCTCAACAGTGTCTTTGCAGTTTCCACAACTGAGACTCTTAGTCGCCATGAGAACAGTTCTGATGATCATGTGGAAGTAGTTGTTCTGGTGTCTCTAAGGCAATGCATAAAAATGCTTAAAAAATCTTTTAAGCAGAAGATGAAAGGACTATACGAACACAGCACTTGCTGACCCAGTGGAGGGTGGCGATTCATCGCAGGAGGCCCTGAGGCCCTTCATCTGCCCCTGCAGACCAAGGATGGGTGGTCGGAGGCAGGAAGAAGATGGGCAGGGGCGGGAGGCTACCCCAAGGAAGGAGGAGAGGTTGAAGCTACAGGAACGTGCGAATCTGCAGTGGAGTCCTCCTCGTGTTAGCCACAATTGCTGTGTGAGTTGAAGGACGCTCTGGTCGACCACGCAAGGTTTTCTAAATTGGTTCTCCTCAACCTGGCGTAGAAAATGTTGACGGGGGAAACACCACATCCTTACACCACTTCATAGAAGCCGTCAACTTGCAGCAAGCAAGCAAAAGCAAAACAGAACAAAGCTACGGCCCCTTCCATACGCAAGGACGTCTTAATCATTCCTACTAGAAAGGATTAATGAGCAGATGCTGGTAACAGGCAACCCAGGGGGACAGTAGCCAGGGGAGGGACTTGATGTCAAAGGCAGCTGGACACCAGGTGTCACTCAAACAGACACTGGGGATGAAGGCATGGAAAGGGCAGAAAATCACTAGAAGGTTTTCCTGCAATTTCTAATTCCAAGTTTTACTTTAGGCCTGCCAGGCACATCCAGGGGAAAGGTAGGTGGCGTGCCGAAGCCTCTCCGATGCTGAGAGCAAGCTCAGAACCCACCATCCTGCTGCCTGGCCTTTCGGATTCTTCTTTCCTCTTTGGTAAAGTGGGGTTAACCAGCCTCACCTCATAGGGTTATTGTTTGGATCAGAACTGAAACAAACAAAGCGCTGGCCAGGTGCTTGGACCAAGTGTGTAGGCCACCAGCTGAAGTCCATGTTATCATTGTCCTGCTAAGGTCCTCTGGGCAAAAGCTATTTGGGCCACAAATAAATATTGACCCTCTAATCCCTTGGCTTTTAGTCCCAATTCTCAAGCTGAACTGTCACCTGTTTGATCAATTAGAATAGAGAATCCAAGGCCTTGGCTTACTCTGAATCTGAAAGTTAAGAATTTTTCACTTGCAGTTGGTACAGAAAATGCATTTTTCTCTACTTACCACTCTTAATCCCTACCCAAAATAGTAATTATAGAAAGAGAGAGAGAATAAGAGAAAAGATGGCACGTGGACATCCCACCTCCTCAAACCATAAAATATACCCCACCCCTGCCAAACAACCTGGTGTGCACCTAGGTGGGTTGCCAAAGCAACCCTACAAGGGGGCTCAAACTGGGTATATGGTCCCCAAAACATTCACTCTTTGAACAGTGTAACCAATTAGAGTTGTTGGTTCTGATTCTAGATCAAGATTCTAGGGTTCTGCACAAAATATAGGAGAGGTGAGTGAAGCCCCTTCAGAAATCCCATTCAAGAACCTGGATGCTCTGAAGAAGCGAGGGCCAAGGGCTGGTCACACCATTGTTTCTGCTGCAGGTCAGGTGGGTTCCAGGAGGGAGAGGAGGCGGAATGCTTAAGATTATAGGACAGAGTACAGGGGACCTTGCCACTGGCCATAGCAGCATCTCAAGTGTCAAGAACTGAGGCAAGATGTCCCACAGGACAAAGAAAGGAATGGACCCTGTAAAGAGGGTGGAAGATTGGGTTTGTCCAGAGTCGAGGCTTTGCCTGTCTCAGTCACTTTTCCCCTGTCCTTCTCTATGACTTGACCTTAGGAAAGTGGGGGGGAATGTTAGTCATGAAAAAAGGTAATCACCCTGAGAGAAAAGAGTAGAAACGAGACGCTGAAACACCTACGTGTGTAAATATTGTGTGAGGAATTACTTGTGTTGATGGAAAAAGAGCTCAAAAAATTAACCCTATTCACTTTGAGGAGAATCGTCTCTATAGATATGAATTCGTGCAGTGGTCAAAGAAAAGGCGATCCAACATAAAAAGCTGGTCATCTAGAAAATAAAGAAAAGGAAAAGAAAATGATATTGAGGTGAAAGGCATTTTAAAAGTAATAAAAGCATACAGTAACAATTGAAAAACTAAAAAAAGTTGAGAGCAAGCATAAAAAGCACATAGAATAAAATGGAAAAGAAAAGCAACAAAAATGATTGTATTGGGAATAATTCAAAATAAGGACCAATATATGTAAAATTGGTGCTCCTGAAAGGGAAAAGAAAAAACTATTCAGTGACATCCTAAAATTAAATTTTCTGAGAAGAAGATTAGAATCTATGGAGGAAATAACATGTTATATCTCAGGGGGGGAAATAACAACATATTAACATGAAACTAAATCCCTGTGAAATGATTGACTCTCAAAAAGAAAAAAATTCCTAAAGGCATCTAAAGAATGAGAGAAGGAAGTAAATGTAATAAATATAAAAATAATATAACCAGCAAAAAGTCAGGGTTTGAAGAAAGTAGGGAAGTATAGAAATGTTCATTTTTTTCCTTTTCTCATAGAAAAAGCCAACAGAATCCGTAGTTAAGGTGCTTTTCTAAAACACCTTCAAGTCCTTTCCATAACTTTTATCTCATTTTTTCAATGAAGAAAGATTTCTCTAAAAACCAAGTTGTCCTTCAGTATCTTGGCCCTACTACTATACTGCAATAAAAACATGCATTTAATTTTTATTGAAATCACAGTTATAATTTTTTTCTAGAAGAATGTATTCTTTCTAGCTACATGCTAATTTGCTTCCCATTATAGTCATAAAAGTGCCCAGAAAAATGACTAGCAAAATTTGACAATTGTTACTTCTGAATGATTTAAAATGAGGCTTTTTGTTAATTTTCTCTTAACTGTGAGCATTTTTTATATTTGTCAGGATTTTTATTGAAAGGAAAATTGTCTACCCACAGAACACACTGCCATCTCCATTTCCTCATGGTGTCATGGTCATGAGTTACATGAGAACTACTAAATGGCCACTTAATGCTCCATTGCCATTCATGGGTCAAAAACATTCCTCCCACATCATTCGTTATGGGCCATTCTACCAGAAACATCTGCTCCTCCAGATCCTGAGACCACTGGCAGGAGGAGTCAATGGCACACCATCTTGGAGGTCTTCCTGCTTCGTGGGAGAACACTTCCTTGAGAGTCCACTTCCTTCCATCCAGTCCTTACCCTGTCCTCAGGGTCCCCAGCCGTGAGGACCTCTCTTTTCCTGAGCCACTCCAGCACTCTGCCTGTCCCTGGACACTCCGAGCTTGTCACTGATTTAGATACAACACTCCCCCTCATCCGTGAGGGATACATTCCAAGAACCCCAGTGGATGCTGGAACTGTGGGAAGCTCCAAATCTTATGGATACTGTGTTTTTTTCCTATATATGTACACCTATGACAGAGTTCATAAATTAGGCAAAGTGAGAGATCACCAATATTAATAATAAAATAGAACAAGTATAACATCATACTATAAGTTACAGAATGTGCTTACTTTCCTCCCTCAATATCTTACTGCATTCTACTCGCCCTTCTTATGGTGATGGTGTGAGATGGTTTGATGCCTGTGTGATGAGATGAAGTGAGGTGAATGACATGGGCTTGTGACATAGCATTAGGCTACTACTAAGGGTCACTTGACACAAGTGACCTTGGTACTTGGTACTGTGATACCACAGGCCTTGGTACTGTGATAACCCATCTGATGATCAAGATGGCTACTGAGTGATCCATGGGCAAATAGCATATGTACAAATGGCATGGATACACTGGAAAATAAGCTGACTCACATGCTAGGCATGATGGGGCAGGGTGACTGAATAGTCTATCATGCTGCTCAGAATGGTGTGCAATTTAAAACTTTTGAATTGTTGATTTCTGGTATCTTCTATTTAATATTTTCAGGCCATGGTTAACTGTGAATAACCAAAAGCACAGAAAGCAATCCAAGGGATAGGGGAAGCCAGGGGACCCAGCGTCCCTTGCTTTTCCTTTGCCCAGTGTACTGTTCCCCCAGATCTTCACACCATTTCCTTGGGCAGAGGTCAGCTGTGCGCATCAGCAATGCCTGCTGCCTCTTCCACTGCACTGAGACTGTCTCTTCAGTGCTCATGTATTCCTCTACCTGTTAGTTCTTAACTGCCCACCACACTACTAAAGAGGAAGGAGCCCCTCTAGCTCATTTGCTGCTGCATCCCTGGAGCCTAAAACTCCTCCTGGTGCACAGGAAGACCAATAAGCACGTGTGGAACCAGGACTGGCTTCCTGGGCATGGCACCTGTACGGTGCCATGGCATCCTGGCACCGTACATAATGGTGGCATCTTGCATAATGCTTCTCTGTTGCTATCTTGGAATTCTTAATGATTTGGGAGAACAGGATCCATATTTTCATTGTGCTCACAGATGATGTAGTTGGTTGTGTGTGGGATGAGCCAATGAACGCGGGAAACTTACCCCACCTCTGTGATCTTAGGCCAGTTGCTTGGGCCTCAGCTTCCTGAGCAGGATTCATGACAAGCCCTGGCTTCTGACCACAGTGTCTCTGAGGATCACAGCAGAGAAGACAGAACGCAGATGAGGGGGTTCTTCAAGACACAGCCCCCACAGCACAGAGCATCCCCAGGGAACCACACTCTACCTGCACTGGTAGCCCCAAGCAACTTCAACTGGCCTTCCTGCACTGTCTCCTCTGTTTGGAATGTCAACCTCTTCTCCACCTGGCTGGTTTCTCAGGACAATCAGGACAAAGCAAAGAGGTTATTTCCTTTTCCAGAATGCCTTCCCATCCCTAGAGAATCACCAGACCCTCCTCCTCTCAAAATCTTTTACTTGACATTCACCCTCTTAGGCAGGCACTGTCATTTAGTCATTTCACAAACCTCTCTGCTTTTCTGCTCCAGTCCAGGTTCTATGATTGGCACTTGGGATTCAGAAAAGCCCAAGGCCCCATCTGGAGGATGGACAAGTCTTTTATCTCTGCCAAGCTCGCAGAAGGTGCTTCACAATCAGTTCTGGAAATAAATGACTCAGAGTCGGGATTGGGTCTCAGAAGACCCAGTTTCTTACCAGGACTTTGCCACTGATTTACAGCATGACCTTGGACCATGATGGTCCTCTCCGTGTGTACAATTTTCCCATTTGAAAAATAGGGAGAGGAGGGCCAGACCAGATAACAACTTTCTTACCTTCCCTCTTCTCTGGATCTGAGAGTCTATAAATACTCAACCAAAATAGCAACGGAAGCCGGAACTTGTCAAGCACCTGCTAGGCACCTGTGCTTGAAATGGATGCCCCCTTGACCTCACAGCCATGAAGGTCAGATGATTGTCACAGTGTTTCAGAGGAGCAATGAGTGGCTTAGGGAATGGAAGCACATTTTGTTCACTGGATAGAACTTACTCTCTGTACTCCCAACGCCCATGCTCAAACAGCCCCACTCCAAGGCCCCTCACCTTGGATCTGATCTTGTTCCATCCTCAAGTCCCTGGCTGATCTTAACACAAAAGGCCAAACTGGATTAAGAAAGGGATGTGAGACTCTGTGTAGGACTATGGTGCTCCCCCAGGGCCACCACCTAATTAGCCAAGGTGGAAGTTAGGTATTCTCCTTTTCTGGTTGTCATGAAGCACCCCCAAATCTGCAAAAGTCATCTCCAGAGTGTTTACAGTAAGTCACTCCACGACACAGAAAGCTTGTCACTCACAACCATCTGGGTCAAATAGAAGAGATGGCCTGTTCCAAAGAAGCTGCATGCCAGGTTCCTTTCATGGATCCCAGGTCTTGATTCCAGTGCTTGAGTCAGTGACAAAAGAGCTCCCTGTGTGACTGTCAGGAAGTGGTTGGTGTGATGGACCCCGTGCCGCTCCAGCCCGTTCGCCAGCCTTCCCCTCTGACAGTTATTACTGCTGCAATAAATCCTTCCGTAAAACAAACAGGCGTGCTGTAGATTTATTGGTCTGGGCACTCTGTGTTACTTAACCTAACGGCTAGTCTTAAACAGGTAACTAGTGAAGTAAATAAACCGGTTTATTTAGGCACTGTCAGCCCTAAGTGTTCATGGGGGCCTGGAGAAATGGCGCCGCCTTTTATAAGCATGATATATGCTTGCATAGATTCCATTTGCTCCCGCGCTTTGTGATGGCAGGACGCCTCCTGGGATGGGCGTGGCCCCTGGGATCACCTCTGCCAACTTCACACAGGCTATTTACAGGAGATGCGGAGCCTTATAGGGACCTGTGTGTGTAAGTGGAATTTTTTTGCAATCTTGATATAAAATAGGCAAGTGCCCTGGCTTTCTGTGTCACGAGAACACTGTGAAGTAGACTGAGATTCTTCCACCAAGCTGTTTGCAAAGAGCTCCATGGAGAACAGATGATAGGAGAGAGAAGGGAATCCACAATTACGGGACTGGCCATGTGAGGCCAGGCAGCCTAGGATCAGGTCTTCCGGCCCTCGGTGTCTCCAGACACCACGTGTAGGAAAGCAATGAATGAGCAGTGGACGGTAGGGCCAGGATCTGTACTGGGCTCCTCATCAAAACATGGATCAGGAGGTAGATGGTTTCCAAGAGCTGACATAACAAAGTCACCACAAACTGAGTGGCTTTGAACTCAGCGCTGGAGTTGCTTGGAATCAGGCCACTAGCCGGGCACCCTTCCTCTGAGACTCTGGGCACAATCCTCTCCTGCTCCATCCTGGTTTCTGACCGTGGCCTTTGACCTTTGGGTTCCTTGGCCTGCAGCTGCATTGCTTCAGCCTCTGCTCTGTCCTCACATGAGTGCACCCCTCTGCAGCACCTGTGTCTCTTCTTCCTACCGTTGTGCTGCATTCAGACCCCCTCCATCCAGTGTGACCTTACATTAAACTAATTGCAACTGCATTGATCCTATGTCCACACAGGGTCACAGTCTGCAGTTCCAAAAAGATCCTGAATTTAAAGGGACACTATCCAACCAGGTACAGACACCTCTTGTGCATCATGATGCTCCAAAGCTCTCAGCTCATTTTACCCTTGAGGCATCTATCTCTTTAGGGCAGGAATTCTTACACCCACTTTACAGAAGAGAACACTGAGAATGGGAGATCTCAATCAAATAACTTCTTGAATAACAGCCTAGAACTTGTGATTGATGAAGCTGGTGTCTGAACTCAGCTCTGACTCCAAAGTCCCTGGACTCTAGGAGGCACTTCCTGCAACTCGGCTCAGTTCATGTCAAGTTTCCTACAGAATGTTCTCTAAAAAAAGAGCATGCATGCAGGCGTGTATATGTCTCTACGTGTTTAATGCGGTCAACTCATTGGAAAACATAGTTTGAATTGTTTAAAGGCCAATTGCAATAGCCAGAGGAATCGGGGCCAGGAGAAGACAGCATATAATGGACTCAAAGCTTGCTCAGACCATATTTGGATTCAATTGCCTGTCACCCAGAGCCCTGAAAATAAATGTACCAATAAATAATTATTTCCTGCCCCACATATAACCAAATATGACTGTGCCCAGTCTGGTGGCCAAGGAGACAACCCATTGTTCAAATGCCTGGCCCCACCCCCCTTGGCTGCAAAAAATGTGGCTTCACTTTCCTGTGAATCTCAACTCAAAAAATAGAACAGCACACAGTCAGCAAATGCCTCCCGCTGGCTCGCCGCTGCCCGGCCCTGGGATCAATTAGATAAATAGAGAGCAATGGGTTTCCTCCAAATATGGGCAGGAAAATAACCTCCGTGGGATCTGGCCATTCTGGCACCTTATATTTGAGAGCCAATGCAGGGAACCCTGTAATTCAACAGCATCCTGGTCTGAGGTGCCATTCTCCAAGGGAGCCACCACTGGAGGTCACGTGTGAAAATTGTGTTAAAGTCTAGGCAAGAGTCAGGACACTGGATATTAATTAGTGCCACCCAAGGAGGCAAAGCCCAAGGGCCAACAGCAAAATGCATGAGTTTTTTGGACAAAATGTCTAGATTTGAAACCTACCCCGCTATACCCTGGTGTGTGGCCTTGGGAAAGTCACTCGGCCATGTCTTTATGTGAAGTGACCTTGACCTACCTATCCAGAACAAATGAGCAGGCGCAGACGAAATCCCCACCCAGGGCTGGCTAACCCCCCACCACACACACACACACACACACACACACACACATTAGATCCCCTCACCTCCTGCTGCTTGGCGAACAGGGAAGCCAAGGTGGATGTCGACACTAGAGTTACTAGTAGAGTCAAAGTTCACACCTGGATTACCTAATAGTCAAGGCTGTGAGTTCAGGCGGAGGGAGGCGAGAACTCCCTAGGGCGCTGCCTTAAACCTGTGCTTCTGTGCCACACTCCAGAGGGACCTCGATCCCCAGCCCTGCAACAGTCTCCTTATCCTTCCATGTGCCTCAGAGGACCACAGCTCCTCCAGATCACAGACCAAGTGTCGTCAATTCAAGTTCACCAAGTGCTGGGCAGATGGCATGTCACACTAGAGGCTTTCAATGAACATTTATTGAACAATTGAAAGGCATAGAAATGCTTCCCACACCCCAAAAGCCCCCACATGGCCCCTGCCATGGCCAGTGCCATTCAGAGGTTACAGGCCACATGGTTTCCTTCCTTGGAAGGTTGCAAGATGGACTGTGGCCTTGTCCCAGTTGCCCTCGGTCACATCCCATGGCTGAGCATGACGCCTGGCACACATCAGGTACTCAGCACGCTGAAGCTGAAGAGTGGCCGAGAGGCAAGTGACAGCAGGCTGGAGGGGAAGGGGAACCTGCTCGAGTTCATGGGAGCTACTGTGTACCAGAGGCCAGCCCTGCCCTCCTCTCTGTCGTCCTCACATGCACACACACGTCTATGCACACGCACAGTAGGCTTATCTTCATTTGTAGAGGAGAATGACAATCAGTTAAGAGAAATGAGAGGATCACCCAGTCAGTCCAAGTCAGTGTCAAGCGAAGGACTGTCTGCTTTGCCAAGCACCCAGAGCCAGCTGGGAGTGAGGACCCTGGGGGCTAGGGACTACACCAGCCAAGGGACTGGGTGCTCTGCACATGCACTTCTAACGCCCAGGCCTCTGGTAAGCCTGGGACCCTGGGGCTTCACAGTAGGTAGAGGGCGAGGTAAGGACAGCTATGTTCCTCCTCCCAGAGCCTGGCAGGGAGACCAGCTGTGTACCAACACGTGTCCAGCCAAGTGCATGTCCCCGTGGCCAGCAGCCACGGACCAGGGGATGGAATGCTTCTTGTGGTGGCCATGGTTTCCCAGGCATGTGGGAGGCCGCTTCACATGCCTTGAGATCCAGCCTCCCAAGTCCACCCTTCCTGCCATGTGTCCCAGGGCAGGGGTGGGGGGCTGCTGGACAGGAGCACTGGGGATTTAGGAGAGACGCTGTGACTCCTCACCAGGAGAGCACCAGGATTCAGAGCATTAGGTTGGACTGAGCTTGTACTGTGCCCCAGGCCAGCTCCTCACCCCAGGGTCTCATGGTGCCTCGAGGGTCATTTTGCAGATGAGAAAACCAAGGTTCTTGAGACAGAGAAACTAGGGACGGAACGAAGTGCTTCGATTTCACCCTCAATGTTAAATTTGGGAGCAAGAAACTAACATTCAAATCTGGACATTTTCTGATCAAATCCAGAATAGTCTGAGTGTGAACTGAGTGGGACAGGGAGCAGCCCGCCCTTCTCTGGTGCCAATACGCGGTTTTCTTAAGCTCCTTTCCATGGCCACATTGAGGGGACCTGGGAACCCCACCCCGGGCTCTGCTACGCTCCTCTGGGGGACAAACAGTGTGTCCTAAAGGTTCTGGGTATTTGCTCCCCTGCAGATGTAGATTTTGGTACCAGGTTTTCAGAGACAGGAGCACTGCCTCGTACTGTGGCCCCTGTGGGCAGGAGGCCACCCGGGCTCTGTCTTGGGGAGCAGAACCACACCCATCTAATGGAGGGAGAAAGACTCCAAGCAGGAGAACAGACAGCAGACCACATCCTCCTCCAAACTGCTTCAGCCAAATGGCCTGGATTATGTGGTCCACGGAAGGTTCTAGAGAATCGCCTGCCTGCTCACCACGGTGGGGTCTGTGGTCTCCAGTCCTCCCCAGGGTCTGCCTCCAGGTCCTCTACTGGCGTCGACTGAGCAAACTGGCTGTCCTCCCTCCTCCTGCTGCTCCTCCTCCCCCCATCCTCCTCCCCATGGTCCTCCTCCTCACCATCTCCAGCGAGCTGGACACATCAGTCTGACATGTCTTTCCAATTAGACCAGTCCTGAGATGCTGAGAAACAGGAAACCACTTGCAACCTCAGACCCATCCAGACTCAGGAAACTGGGCAGAGACAGTGGTAGCCAGCAGCGGCGTCAGCCCCAAGACAAGGCACAAGGCAAGCAGCCTCCGCCTGCCTCCTCTGCCAGGCACTGCCCACCCCTCCCATCATCCACCAGGGACCTGGAGTGGAGGTGGGAGAGCATGCCTTCAGATCACCCAGGAACCACCCCAGCACGAGGGTTCTGGAGGCTGGTCCACAGGAATCTAAAAGGCAAACAGATCCGCCTTAGGAGGCCTGGCTTTGGGGCCCTGCAGTCATCAGTTTGTGATTTTGGATGGCATCTTCTCTCCCAGGCTCCTGGTGGCTCCCACAAGGGATGTGATTCCTGCCCTAAAGGACCTCAGGGAGACACAGACCATAAGATAATGTCAGTACAACCCAGCACATCCCAAGAGCTCACCCAGGCTGGGGACGGATGTGCACCTCATATGAGCTTCCCCATTGGCTCCTTGAGGCTGGTCTGGGAGGACGGTGTTGAGAACTCCATTTTACAGATAAGGAAACTAAGACCAGGTTACATAAATTGCAGTAGAAGTGACAATTTCAGAACCAGAGGAGGGAGATGCAAGTTCCAGCAGGTCGCTGGCTAGTTCAGGACTGACGACGCAAGTCCACACCAGCGGCTGCATGAGCACACCACCTCTGCCCCGCCAGGATGTGTCCTGGGCCCACCCAGGAGGGCAGGAGCTGACATCTGACCTGGGCTTTGTTGGCCCAGTTGTCCCCTGTCACACATGGAGTCGTCTCTCTGTGCAGGCGCTGGCAGGGACTCATACCGCTGCTCCAGAAGTCATACAGAACAATGAGGGAATGCTGAAGAAGCCAGGTCTGTCCCAGCACAGCGCTGGGTCAGCAATGGCCAGGACATGTGGAGGGACCACTTGAAGCCTCATGAGGCCCTCTGGTCCCCGAAAGGGCCAGTTGGTCCATAAACATACACAGAGTGGACTCCAAAGTCAGTTAACATTATCGCAGCTCTTCAAAAGTTAGACAGGAGCGTTCGGCAAGAGTCCACTCTACATGGCCAAACACGGACATCGCTGCGTGCTCCCGCCATAGCAGCACCCTTCAGAACAGCCAGAGGTAGGAGCGGCCCAGATCCACCAAGCGTGCTCCCTCCACACGAGGAAGAGCGCCCAGACTTTGAAGGGAGGAAGTCCTGACGTGTGCCACAACCTGGATGAAGCCTGCGAACCTTAGTCCTAGAGGACAGGTGCATCCGCTCCACTCACAGCAGGTCCCTAGAGTCGTCCAGTTCATAGAAGCAAAGTAGAACAGCGGTGGCCAGGGTGGAGCAGGGAGCCTGGGGTGCTGCTTCTTGTGGGGACAGTGTCTGTTTTGGATGTAGAGAGATGACAGTCACACAATATTCTGGTTAAAATGATTAAAATGGTAGTTTTTAGGTTATGTGTAATTTACCACGATTTTAGAAAATAAACAAAGCAAGAGAAAAAAGTCAGCGAAATGAATCCACCAAGGACACTCCCCCAAATGGGATGCCCACTCCAATGAGGTGGCTGTGTTCCTGGGGCTCCCTTGGGAAAGCTCCCAATTGTGCCCTTTCAAGGACCCCCGCAGCACTCCCCTCTGCAGCACTCGGGGTCCCCCTGCCCAGCTGGGTGGGCATGGGGAGGCCCCTCGAGGGTTCAGGTCCAAAGAGACGGAGCCGTGTGTGGTGGGAGGCGTGGGTGCACCCGGGCAGAGATGGATGGTGTTGCAGAGTTGGGCAGAGCAGGGGGGAAGGGTTAACAGCCAGAGCAAGATCAATGTTTCTCCCTGAAATTTTACAGTCACAGATTTTAATGCAAAGAAGCTGTCGTGTGTGAGCCGAGGGTCTCTGATGAAAGCCAACGCAGCAAGGCAAATGCCTTCCACATTGCTCCCGCAGCCGCCACTCGCGAGGGACGACGGGTGGCGGCCCCGCCGCTTCCTTTATTTTAAAGAGCATGTTTTTCTGTTACAGGAGTTGAGGGGCAGGGGGACTGCTCAAATAGGGGTGAAATGAAGGCAGCCAAAGCTGAAGGTCCCCAACGCAACGTGGTAAAGCCCAGGGAGCAACACACTCTTCCCAGTTAAGTATCGTGCTAAGAGTAACGGTGGACCTCGCCCCACGCCCACCTTGGCTTGCAGGTGGTCATTTGCAAACTGCGAGAGCGAGTGTACGCTTGGACACACACGTGCACACACATGTCCATGCCCGCATGCACACACACACACACACACACACACACACTCTCTCTCTCACATAGAGTTGTCATTAGTTCTTTCATCCAGATGGATTCTGGCAGCATTTCAAGTTGTTATAAAATGCATTTAATGAAATCTAGGTCTTCAGGACTTGGTTTAGTAAGAGCGTGTGTGTGCGTGCGTGTGTGTGTGTGTGTGTGTCCCGGCCATACACAGGCAGAGCTTCTGCACTCGGATGCAAGCATTTCTCAGAACTGGAAGATACCAGGGTTCCCTAGTCCAGAGAGAAACTGAGCCCCAAAGAGTTCATGTATTTGTCCAAGTTCACCTCTAGAACTTTCCCTTCTCCTCATCCACTTCTGCGATAACACACACCAGCCTCTGCTCCAAGTGTGGCTTGAACCTGGGAACTGGGCCCTGTGTGCTCCCCACAAAGACAGGCGGTCTGCTTGGTATTGGTCTGAAATGTCACACCCCATTAGTGAAGGCAACTTTATACAGCCCCCGGAGCCCTCGCACCCTGACTTCTAGAAGTCGGTCGGCTGCCATGGGACTCAGGCGCAGAGCAAGGGGTCACTGCACTGAGAGCTCTGTCCATAGGAGTGTCAGAGGCATCCAGTAAGATTTTAACCCTGGTATTTCCTTCACTGTTTTTAAGCGGAGTCCTGCTCCAGGTCTTCCACATTCTATTATCACAGTGCAATTGTTTTCTGCCTTTATTTTCTTTAAAAAAATCAATAAATTGTTTGTGAGTCCTCTAATTGAGTCCACGTGGCTATCATGTAGAAATTCAGCATTTACCTTAAACAGTAAATCTACTCCGTCAGACACTGTGATGTGGGGATTGTTGGGAAAAGATAACAATCTTATTCCAGACCCACATGCACACTCAGGAGTCACAACGGAAGCATCCAGAGGGAAGCTGGCCTGTGTGTCCCGGGACTCTTTCTCGCACCCAGCAAGGCGCCCCGTGAGGCTCAAGGCTGCAGGAACATGGTGGGGCCACTCAGCCCAGCACACTCCTCTGCATCTACTATTTCTTCATGTTGTTGATCTGGATTTGGAAGCTTACCTGGTGGCCGCGAATGCGGTGGAAATAAGATTGAATTAGGAAACAAAAGACCCAGGTTTTAGAATAGCAGTCACCAATGGGACCATCTGGACAGTGGCATGCAGGTGGCAGCCACTCATATACTCCAAGAGCACCAGCAGCCCCCATTTATAGGGAAGGGACCTGAGCCTAGAGGAGGGGCCCCAGATATGCTCCCATCCCCATGCCTTTACCGCCACGGCCCTTAAAATCCATTGGCCTTGGAAAACTCTTAGCCTCTTGGATACTCACTCTGTTCATTTGTAAGATTAGAGGACCGCATGGAAACCATTTTTTGTCTCTTCTACCTTAAAACTGTGGTGTGCTGCTTCAGATCCCGGGGTCCCCCCTTTAGATGGTGGCATTGTGGCCATTCTTCATCTCTGTGCATCTCTATGAGCTCTAAGATGCATGGCTCACAGGTACCCAAGGATCACAAATTGGCCACAACTATTCCCCTCCCAGGATCCACCAGCCTTTCCCTGGACCTTGCCGCACCTCCCACCGAGAGACCATGAATCCCTCTCCCATTCTTGACTGCAACTGAAGAGCTGAAGGGACAGGGTGATGGTTTTCAGTGGTGACCTTGAGAGACTCTGTCTTCTTCCTCTGCTCTTCAGAATACCTCCCTGTCCCCAGGGATGCAGCCTGGGCTATCCCATTAAGAAAACCCAGGTCACATGGAGGAGCAATTGCCCAGATGGAGGCCCTTTTCTCTAGTTATCTATTTCTGTTTAACAAACCCTCCAAACTCTGTGGCTTGAAGACATTCGTTTGTTATTATCTTTTCTGGTTCTGGGGGGTCTCTCGTGTTTGCAGACACATGGCACAGGGTCTGAGGTCAATGAAGGCTTGCCTGGGCTGGACACCCAGGATGGCCTCCTCATGACATGTTCATCCTCTCAGTGTGGGGACAGCTCAGGATGAATCAGACAGCTCTCCACTCTGCTCTTCTCGTCCTCTCCTGCCCTCTTTCTGGCTCCTGCCTTGTCCTTTCCACCAGCCAGCTTTGGACTCCTCCTGGGCAGGCCTTCTCCCGAGAACCAGGTTGGGGGCTCTCCACTCCTGGCCGTGCCAACCCCAGCCTCTGGCTCTGGAAGCGGCTGCTGCTTCTCTCCAAAGTGGGCTTTCTCCCTGACATAAAGCCCCCTTCTGGGTGTTGGGACTCAGGAGTCCCTCCTCAGGTTTCTGGCGTGCATCAGGAAACCACTAAGGAGGACACAGAGAATGACTCTGTCTTCAGATGGCCCACCTTCAGCAGGTGAAAGGGCTCCTTCAACTGTCTTCATGTAGCAACTTCAGCTGCCACCACCTCAGTAACTGCCACCACCGGCCTCTTCTCACTGCCTCCTGGAGGTCTAGAATGTTCCTGAACGCACCCTCAGGAGACATCCAACACAAGCCAGGTACACCAGCCATCCCTCCCTCATCCTGAGAATCACACTCCTCTTCAGGCAGCCAAAGCCTGGGCTATCTTCCTGACCCCCGTACTGTCACATGGGATTTTGTAAAAGCCAGCAATCTAGATCCAGGACCTTGGGGGGCCCAAAGAGAAGTGCTTCCTATGCCACTATCTCTACTCCTTCAATAGGAAAATTGCTCATTAGTTTTCTGGATCCAGGTCCAGAACTTGCTTCCACTCCTGTTAAGGGAAAAATAGCTCCATTTTACAAACCGAGCAGACAATTTGGGGCCTGCAACCCAGACTCACATCCAGGTTCCAGTCCTCCTCTGCATGTCCAGGGTTGGTGAGCACCTCACTGGCCGCCTCTCCTTCTAACCTGCAGGTCAGGGCGGCCCTGACCACTTTCTTATCAGCAAGGGCAAAGGTGCATTTTAGGACCCCAGCAGCATCTCACCAAATAGTCCTTGGAATAAATGGAAGATATTACTATCAATAACCATGTTAATAATCATGAAGATGATAGTAGGTACTCGATGACACATTTCATGCTGTCTCTGATCAAAAGGGAAATTTTAGTCCTCCTTGTACCACCCAGAGCCCCTCCACAAATGGCTAAAACGGTCAAGGTCTCAACTGACTTATTAAGAGGACTTTGGAAGCAGACAGGGAGAGTAATAAAGCCACTGGGAATCTGTTGTATCTACCAACCAGCATCTGTCACAGAGAGTTTCTGAGATCATTTTTTATCTCCCTAATTTTACCATCCCCGTGCCCATATTTCTATATCATGGCTATATAATTAAAAATCAAAGTAAAATATTCAACTTAAGTTTCTTTAAGGCTGTCATGTATTTTCTTCTCCTTCCCTCCCGGGAACCTCCTCACCTTCTGGTCCCGCTCCCCCACCAGCACCTTCAAGCAAATGCAATCCTTCCGTCCCCTGCTCTTCCCCAAGCTGCAACTTGATGGCCCCTGTTCAGCCTGTCCTCTTTGTTGGACGATGTTCAATTCCTATTGTGGGGAAGATAGGGAATTTTTAAAAGTTGCTTTGTTAATCAAATGTCTCCGTTTAAAAAGTTTGCTCAGCAGCGTGTGTCTCTAATATGTGTCAGCTTCTGTTTGGATCAATGGACATGGGATGCAGTATTAATTATTCATTTTTGCAGAATGGAAATTAATTATTGTGCATAGGATTCTAAACACATATGGCCACAGTGCCGGCTGGACGGCCCCCCTGCCAGGACTTCAGAGATTCAGATTCAGAGGTAATATGTTGTTTTGCAAAGCCAAGACCTCCTAAGGGTTCCCAGATAGAAGAATTGAAGAATTGACATGTTTCTGTACGTGGTCCAACTCCTGAACCTCCTCAAGTGCATCCCAACGACCCGCTCTCTTCCCAAGTCCGAGCTGGCAATGGGGAGCATCTGGGTCCGGGTCCAGTACAATCATTGGGACTTCTGCAGCCATGCAGTTGCCACGTCCTGTTGACCTCTGCTCCCTGCGTCCTTCCAGGGGACCCTTGTTGGGGTCGATGACTAGATCTGGGATGCCCCCGTTGCCAGAGGCCCTGCCTCTGTCATTTCCTATGTCACATTGCAATGGAATCATCTGTCTGTGGCACTTTCAGTGCCCCCATTTGGAGAGTCCTCTGTGGGTAGGAATTACACCCCACTCCCTCCCACCAGCCCTCGTGCCCACGGCAGAGAGGGAGCTCATGAAACTGAGCTGAACCAACTCATTTCATGGGAAAAGTGCTCACAGAAGAGATTCCTGGCCCCTTTGAGGAAAATGAAGAAGGAAGGTCACTCCTGGGAGGAGAGAAGGCAGGCCACGCATTTTAAAACAAATAGAAGCGATTGGCAGTCCTGGATATGAGGGAGGTGTGCCGCTAGCCCTTTTGGCAAGGAAGAGGAGAAATGCCACGGAAGTCAGCCGAGCCGCAGGGCTCGGTTTCCCAGCTCCTCCCTCCCCACCCTCTCCTGCCTTCCCCTCGGGTTTCCCAGCACCGCGCTCTGCGCAGCAGCAGCTCAAGAAATACTTGCTGAACGAGGCAAAACACAGGAGAATGAATAAAGTTTAGATTGTTTTGAGTGCAAGTGACCAAGAATTAAAAATAAATAAAAAGCCCAAACACTAAATAGCCTAGGCTGGAAGGAACACCTTGATCTGTACCTCCTATGGGTGATCTGGCTGCAGGCTGAGCCTGATGCGGGGCATGGACTGTCCCCTCTCAGGTCATTTCCCCTGAATCTGCTCTCAAGCAGGCTCCTACCTCCTATAGAAAACTAGCTTCCCACCTTCTCAAGTTCAAGTCTGTGCAGGGAAGAGATCGTCCACCTGACCGCTGACACAACAGTGCCAGCGTGGAGGCTCCTTGGCTCCTTCCTGAGCCGGACCTGTGGTGCCGACTGGAACCAAACTGATGGAATTGGAGCCAAAGTAGATGAGCAGCCCAGGGCCACAGTGGGCTAAACACCCTGCTCAAGGAACCCCGTAAATCAACAGTGGAACAGCGGAAATCTGTTGGAGGCTCGGGGCTGTTTCTTCACGCCCCAGTTCCTTTATGCCTTCCTCTCTCCATACCATGTCACACTTTGGAGTCCCCAGAACGATGGCCCTTCTATCCTGACCTACCCCCACTCCGCACAGAACACCTCCTTTCCACTCATCTCCAGGTCCCTCCCCATTTCTTCCTATTCTTGAAATCCCTTCCGTAATGCCAACATACAGCCTCTCCTGGGGGAAGATGTTTCCGGGAGACCTCTTGTGTCTCTCCTGAGTTCAGACTGCAGGCAGTCCACTTGCTGGCTCTGTAAGCTGAAGCTGATCACTTCCTCTCTCAAACTCCCAGTTTCCTCATCTGTAAAACCAGGACAATAAGACACGCCCACCAGGACCACGCGAAGACCATGTGAGAATGACTGACGCTTGGCAGTGGCTTACAAAGCCAGCTAAGGGCCTGCGTTACTTTCCAAGATCTGGGAAGGATGCATGCAGTGCTTCCACCTGCTCTCTCCAGGGGGACTTGGGAGTTCATAGGCGTAGAAAGGAAGAACACCGCGAGATTGGTGACAGTAGAACAAGGTCACAGCCACCGTGGTGTAGGAGGGAGGCATGGCAGGAAGAAAGATGGACTACATTGTTAAAAAAATATTTTCTAGACCTCCACCCATTTACTATTCATTCCTTCTTGGTTTCAGTTTTCCCATCTATGGAAGAAGAATGTCGCTTTATCTCTGAAGTGTCTTCTAGGGACACAATGCTATGTTTCAACGCCAACCAAAAAAACTATCATCATAACTCACCACGTGAGCCTCTGGAAGGGAGGCACCACCTCCTGAGTACTTATTATGCACCAGATGTGAATAGTAATTGCCACTGCTGCCCATGACCGAGGCCTGCTGCGGGCCAAGCTTCATGAGAGGCACTTTGCAGGGACTCGGTGACTCTGCCAAGGACCACTCCTTCCTCCTCCCACATGCCAGAAAGATAAGGTGCAGAGAGGACCAGAAACTCTCAGCAGTTGTTCCTCCACTGATGTGATGTGCACTCTTGGCTCTACGGCTCCTACGCCTATGTCCTTATTTTCCTCCTGTCCTTTCCCTCTTGGGGCCCAGACCACAGGCTCTCAAGAAGCCATGCCCACATTCCCCTCATGTCAGGGATCACCTGGAGATCTTCAGGGAAGAGACCCCTGATGTTTAAGCTTAATCCCAAAGCTGTCTCTTGCTAGCTGTGCGACCTTGTTCTTCCTGTGCCGAAGCTTCCTGATCTATTGGACAGAAATGACGACACTTCAGGGGTTTATCCTGAACATAAAATGGCCAAAATACTTAGAAAGCATCGCAACACCCAGCGCATAGATGAGAATAACCAGATAGTGGAAAGTTTCTTCCTGTGGCTTGTGTAGAGTTTGGTTAGTGGGGAAATAAAGAGGCCAGGAGAAGCAAGATTGCAGGCAGGTGCCAAGAAGGAGCAGATCGTTGGTGCTGGTGAAGGGACACTGGCGGCAGGAGCAGCAGCAGAGGGACTGGAGAAAGAGGCTGGGGCAGATTGCAGCATCCCAAACTTCAAGACCAGAGGTCTGAAGGCAGGGGGAATCCGTTGTCAGGTGTTCAGTGAGCACGGCAGGGTGTGCTGGGCGTCCCCAACATTGTGTCTACAGATACTTGACTTTGGAAGATAACGCCTTCCCACGATTTCCACGCCTGATTGTGGGCACACAGGCCCTGACCCTTTTATTAACCACGGCATCATCATGAGGTAATGTCATGCTGGTCATCTCCAAGAGAACTCAGATAGTGCCCTCTTTCCTCCCAGAACAGGTATTAAGGCTCCTCTGCCATTCTCTCTCTTTCTCGTTCCACAAGTTCACCTTCACTGCTCTTAGGATATGGAATTGAGGAACATAAAAGAGAAAGGTTGTGTCTACAGAGAAAATGCATGATAGAAATTAGGAAGGAGAAGGAGGTGATCATGAGAGTTTCTCCAGTCAACTTAATATTAAAGTTGGGCCCACTGTTTCCTGGCAATCATGGCAAAAGGAAAAGAAAATACTTAACAACTCAACTGGTCAGATTAGTGACAGCATAGCAACCTCTCAACAAGGAGCAGAGGAGGGCAAAGTAGTTCCAACAGTCACTCGTGGAAGATAATAACAATGGACAGGCATTAAAGTCAGCTGGTGTGACTTCAGTGTGGTTTTTAATGAATTATTTTATTTTGAAATAATTTTAGATTTATAGAAAGTCTGCAAAGATTGTGAAGAGTCCCCATGTACTTCCACCCAGTTTCCCCTATTGTTAAGCTTACATTACCACAAACATTTGTCAAAACTAAGAAATGGACATTGACGCGTTACTGCTCCCAAGCATGCTTCACCTGGACTCCTCTACTTCCCATGGGTACCATGTTGCCTTTAGTCTTGTCTCCCAGTCTTCCCCAGTCTATTATAATTTCTCCGTCTTTCCTAATTTTTGATGGACTTGACATTCTTGAGAAGTACTGACCAGGTGCCCTAGAATGTCCCCCTGTCTGGGTTGGCCTGATGGTTTTCTCCCAACTGGGCTGGGGTTATGGGTTTTGGAAAATAATGCTACAGAGATGTCATTCCTTTCCCACCACATCATTTGAGAGTTTCATGATACCCACATAATATATTTTTATTACAAAAACAAAATTACTCAATTTCTTCTTTCATTAAATGAAAATTTCTCTTAAAACAACCAAAATTTGCTTTTTCTTTCATTTCTATTTTATCAAACACATCCCAATATTGAATATGATCAATCTCACAGTCAACTAATAATCTCAGTCCTTTACTTATTAAACCTATTAAACCACAACAGCCCATCCAATTTTTCTGCCCTTGTTTTGAGTTTCAGTCTGTTTGTTTTTAATAAATAGAGAAATGTATCTTTTCCCTGTTTAATTAATTTCCATATTGTTAGATCCACCATGATGCTCTGGTCTACGGCATCGGCCTGGATTGGGTCGAGCAGGGTTTTAACCTTCTCTCTAAGCCTCAGATCCTTCCCAAATTATCCCCTGTTGTTCACATTGGCAATAAAATTATTGAACAAGGCAGTGCTGAAGACTGAAGTCCCGGGCTCAGAGCTCCAGAGCTTTGAACTTCGTTTTGGACCAATGGATGGCCAGAGGATACCCCTTCCCTGCCACATCTTTTGCTTTGCTTGACTTCATTTCCCTTGGCTGCCAAAAATGGCATAATCCAATCCAAGCCATCAGTAATGAGGGTTAGAGGCAGAACTGCATAATTACCAACACATGCCTGAAATTACATTTCTTAGCATCAGTGTTTTGAGTGAATTTGTATCTGAGTCTCTAGTTTTGAAGAATTCCATTCATCCCACAAACATTTACTAAATAACCACTTTGGGTCAAATTTGCCTTCCTTTTTTTTTGATTTTCCTTTAATTTATTGTTCAACTTAAAATCAGAAACATCTTCAGCTGGCAAAGAGAGAGGGAACCCTCAGCCCCTGGGGGTGGATGAAGACGGGCCCAGGGTTCCGGGTGGGTGCAGCCCCCCGCACTGTCTTTCTCTCACTGGCAAGCCCCCCCACCCACTGTTCTCTGCTCACCTGGGCCTGGGTTCCCTCCTGAGTCTGTGAATCACCCTGAGGGCCAACTCAGTGGTCTCTCAAGTCTTTTTCAGCTCTGGCATTTCTAATTTGGAAGCTTTGGGGGAAGGAGGGCAGGAGAGAGAACCCCTGTGCTCACCATGTCCCAGGTCCTTCCTGGATCACCAGCTCCATGTTGCCCTAGGAACAGCCATCTCCATTCCCAGAGGAGGCAGAGGCTGGAGGATGAGGCCAGAGGCCGCAGTTCCCCCACTGTGGTGGGCATGGACCCCAAATTTAAATAGAGGTTCACGACTTCAGCCTTGGCACTATTCCTCCTCAGTTCACGTGGTTTTGTTTGGGTTTGGGTTTTTGTTTGTTTGTTTGTTTGTTTGACTGTTGTTTGTCTTACTAGATTTCATCCAAAGAAAATTGGAAATTGCATTTGGGCGCTGGGTAGCTTTGAAAAGCCTTACTTGAAAACTTGTTCTCTTAGGAAATCACTGAAAAGGATGTCATGGCTACCTCTGAAACCGGCCCCTTAGCACTCCCCTCTCCATGGCCTCCTGTGAAGAACCTGAGGGGCTCCAGAACCGTGGACTCAGGGCTTCAGATTGAGGCCCAGGCTGTGGTCAGTTGACGTGTGACTGGCAGATCCCCCAGGGAGACATGGAAGGAGACGTCACTGAGGAAACCAGTGACAGGAGTGTCCCATCATTAGATGTGACAGGAAAGGCAGAGGTGGCCCTGTGTTCGTCAGTGTCACAAGTCCTTTAGGATTTCTCAGACAGAGGCCCAAAACATGAAGGATTTAAATGTGAAAAAACAGAGAGGGAGGGACAGGGGAGGGGACTGTGTGAAATGCTGATAATTTGGGTGATTTTTGTTCAAAAGCTCTTAGTGAACAAATCTTCTCAATAGACGATATGAGATTGCAGAAGATCCAAGAGCAGCTGGGACGGGTGATGTGCTGGAATCAGGCTGGGCACTGAGGAGGGTGCTCCCCAGAACCCTGTGAGGAAGGGGCAACATTCCCCAGCTCATCACTCAGAGGCAGAGGCTCGGGGACACTGCAGGGTCTGCCCAAGGTCACAAAGGAGATAAATGGTGTCAATATTGCATCTTTCTGGTGCCAACCCTGTGACCCTGTGAAATATCCTCTGGTTACTGTGAATGCTGTGTTACGCAAATGATTTGAAAGAAAAGAACATTCTGTTCGTAGAACATGGACACACGTGCACACACACTAAGGCACGTGAGCGCACACACATGCACAAATTCATGCACACATCATTTGCACTTCTAGGATATAGGCGATAAGACTGATATCACACTGTTGAGACCATTCTTAAAAACTCAAAGGGAGAGTGTACTCCAGAAGCACCCACCGCAGAGACCACGTACTCCACAGAGAAAGGAAAAGATGTGAGGAGGAGTGGCCGACCGGATTGGAAAACACAGACGTCAATCACAGCAGGCAGCTGACTCTGGAAAACAACGGGGTCTCAGCTGGCCATCATCTGAGGGTGTCACCTTGCTAACCTTCCTCCTGGGAGGAAAACAGAAGGTCCAGAGGTGCAAGATTTGATGAGAAACAACCGTGGAACCTCAAAAGTCAGACGTGAACTCTGGGCAGCCGGAAATAAAAGGCACTGCAGATGAAGAAGACGATGGTCAGATTCAACAGTAACGTCCACTGTCTGGAGTCAGTAGTGACCAGGACCTCCTGGGGGTTCCACACAATGAAAGCCCTGAGGACAGCAGAGACCTGGTCTTGCTCCCTCCTGCCTCCCAGTTCCCAGGAGAGAAGCTGTCAGTCGGTGCCGAGATGTCGGGATGCACGTGCTTCACATTTATTAATATACTTCCCATGCATTACTTCTGAACGGTCCTTGCAGGCAGCTCTGCACACCTCAGAGCTTCCCCGTGGACACTCATGTGGGGACATGTGCTGGCATTGTAACTGAAGTGAGTTCATGTTTCCATTTAAACTGATTCATCTGGCAGAAAAAAACACTCGGGTGCCAACACGGGAGCCGACTCAGCCCCACCAGAGAACATGGAGGCACCATGGCATCTTCCATGCAGGTACCCTGGAGGGCCACCAGCATGTCCTCCTCCTTTTATTTTTTATTTTTATTTTTATTTTATTTTATTTATTTAATTTTTTGGTACCAGGGATTGAACTGAGGGGCACTTCACCACCGAGCCATATCCTCAGCCCTTTTTCATATTTTATTAGAGACAGGGTCTCACTGAGTTGCTGAGGCTGGTTTTGAACTCTCGATCCTCCTGCCTCAGCCTCCCAAGCCGCCAGGATTACAGGTGTGCTCCACCGTGCCCTGCCCGGCCCTGTGCTCTCCTGGTGGTGGGAATGGGCCTGTGCAGAGGGAAAGGCCTGCAGGGCTGATGATTGTGTTGTGGGAACACGTCGCCTGCTGCTTCCTGTGAAGACTTGCAGCACAGCAGGTCAGGAGGGCTTCCTGGGGGGTCTAGATGTATAGCTGAACAGGGTCCTGAGCTCAGCAAGTCCTCGGGCCTGGTTGCATGCTCCAAGGTCACCTTGAAATACTTAACTTTTGGACAAAGGGCCGAACATTCTCAGCAGCACATCCCACCGAGAGTGTGGCTGGTCCTAAACTTGGCACCGTTCACTTCCCAGGACAGGTCAGGCCTGGGGCTTCCCTCAGGACCCCACGTCTGGCTCACAGCTCACGCATGTGAACAGGTAATGCAGCTCCTGAGTCACGCCTCCCTCCTTTATCAGCCCACTGGTCCTGCAGAGGCCACATCCCTGATGGCCTCAGGGACCTCTCCTGTGGCCACTGGCTCTAGCCAGGTCCTCTTGGTCCCAGGCAGGCTGCTCAGCTTCTCAGGCGGTCACCTCATCCCCACGCCTTCCCAGCCTCCCAGTCAAGAGTGCCTCTGGCCTTACCCAGCCCGTGCCATCGACCCCACTGCTGAGGTGGCCCTTTTCAGGGCTCTCAGGTGCCTCGTTTCCTCTTTCTGTCCCTTCACCTAGTTACATCTGCTGGCCCTGAAGGAGTTAGCTCCTCCTCTCAGAGGAGTTACCTCTGTTTCCTGCTGCTCCATGGGCCTCTCTTCCCCACCAGACTCTGAGGAACTGGGCCTCTTCTCGTTGGCCTCTGAGTGCCTGGCAGGGGACGGGCAGCTGTGGAAGGGCATCATTGCGGGTGGAGCCCAGGGGTGTGCAGGGGACTTTGGCTGCCCAGGGGCATGCTGAAATGGGAGAAAGCACCCACCTGGGGACGTGCTTTGCTGCAGAGCCCAAATCGAGCAGCTCTACTTGGCCCCTGCCCGGAGGGGAGCCATCTCTGCCGACATCCGCGTCTCCTGGTGCAGGCGGTCTCCTCTCAGCGCCCTGCCCTGGGGTCCTCGCTCACAGCCCCGCTGAGTGAGCCCGCTGGCCGGACCTTCTCAGCCACACCCAGGTTCTTGGCCTGTTGTCACCAGCAGACAGCTGCCTCCAAAGCAGAGATCTCGGCCGTCTCCTGTGCAGCCCAGGGTGCACTTCGAAAGCCTCAGAAATGCCATTAATTACAATAATAGTGACACTTTGTACTTTTATAGCCTCTTTCATCAGAAGATCTCTGAGTACTTAAAAAATATTATCTCATTAATCCTGACAACACCCCTGTGAGACAGCTGGCAGGTAAACTTCCCCAGTTCATCAGGAAAGGCAGGAATGAGACAGCAAGGTGCTGTGTGGAGAAGGGGACGGGGGACAAGGAGGGGGAGCCCCAGCCCAGGGTGGAAGGGCGGCCCAGGCGGGCTTGCTGGCTCTCGTGAGAGGGTGGACAGGCTGAGGAAACAGGCGCTCAGGACCTGATTCCAAGGCACTGACATCTTTGAAGGGACACCTTCCTTGGCAAATACTCAGAATATCTCCCCATACCAGCGAGGCAGAGGAGGGAGCGGATCTGTCATGGTTGTGGGTCCTTCTTCCCAAAGGAAACTGAGAGCCAGCAAAGCTTCCAGCAAAGAGGAAAGAGGAGAATGGTGTATGAGTCCCAAGCCCCTTCCACATGGGGGACATGAGCAGACACCTGAGGAAAAAAAAATCAGGCTTGGGGTATAGCTCAGTTGGTAGAGTGCCTGCCTCGCAAGCACAAGGCCCTGGGTTCAATCCCCAGCACCTCCCCCCCCAAAAAAAATCAAGTACGTCTTCTAATAACACTGAACTACAGCCTTGTCCCTAACTCGAGCCATGAAAGGGGTTTTGAAGACCTCTGGAGCAACTGTCCCATTTTGCACGTGGGAAAAAGAAGCCTCAGAGATCCCAGGGGTCTCTCCCTGGGCCACAAATGCAGGCAGGTTGGAGGCAGCGAGGGTGGCCTGTGCCCCAGGATTTTAGGGCTCCTCAGTTTCTCAGCACAGACCAAGATGCATGTTTGAGGGCATTAGAGAAAGTTCTGGCAAATGCCATTCCTTCCCTTATTGCTTCCAAAGAGAGCTGCGGTGGTGTGGCCAGGAGGGCGGCACAGGCGAAGGAAGCTCAAGTCAGAGGCTCGGCAAGGGGCTTCTCCCCACCCAGCCTGCTGAGGGAGGGCGGCCGCACCATGAGCCAGCCCAAGAGCCTCGGCGCATCCATGATGTAGAACAGATACCTGTCTGATATAATTAATTGTATTTTTCCTAAATTTAACATTGCCCGAAGGGGAAATCGTTTCGCTTGGTAACCCTCCTGCCACACAGCTTCTCTGAGCTGGCCAGATTTAATTGCTGTGATAAAAACCACAAGAAAGACCAGGTTCCCACTCAATCTATAACCACATCTACTGAAGAATAGCTTTAATCACCTTTGAAAGGGCGACCACAAGATAATTAAAGGGGAAGGGAGCTCATTGGGAATTATCCAGAAATATCAAATCTCCGTTTATCACGGAGTCCGACTTAAAATGTCTTGGCGTGGCTGGGACCCCAACCCCCACCCAAGTCTCAGTTAAGCCCTTGAATTTTCCATTTTAGCAGTGGAGAGAATCGG
This sequence comes from Glaucomys volans, assembly GCA_020662805.1. Classification (NCBI taxonomy): domain Eukaryota; kingdom Metazoa; phylum Chordata; class Mammalia; order Rodentia; family Sciuridae; genus Glaucomys; species Glaucomys volans. Next base: position 192,292 of record JAJEJO010003199.1, on the reverse strand, counting down.
CCTGTTTCTCAAGACTACGGCCATTAGTGGTTTGAACGGCAGAAGGAGCTCACTGTCAACTCCCATCAGAATCCTCTTTCCCCTGCCCACCCCACCCCATGTGACCTTGGCAAGGTGGCTGAACACCTCTGAGCCGCCTTCCAAAACTGAGGGCCTTCCGGTTAATCCACAGGAATATTATACCTGAACTCTCCATTTATCTTGTTCCTTCTGCCAATGCCCACTCGTTTCTAGAAAACAAACAAAAATAAATAAGGACCTGAAATTAATGGAGCAGATTATTTGAGTAGCCATGAAGAAGTGGGGTTGGCTTTCTGGGCTTGATTTATTTTCTCCTTCTCTTGATGCTCTTCCACATTGCCCAGGGCAGGGATCCGACGGGCAGGCCAGGAACCAGTGGAGTGACATTCTTGGCAGTCTGTTTACACTCAAAGCAGAGCAGCTTTGTTCCGGGCCCAAATTCCCAGGCCTGGCTGTCTGGGGAGGCTGCCCAGGAAGGGAAAGCTGGCCTGCCCCTCACCTCCCTGTTCTCTCTCCATGTCACCAAGGCAGGCTCGGGGGCTTGTCTAAACCCCTGGGAACAGAAGACAAGGCCGCACAGTCCCCAAACACTTCCACTCCCTTCACTGAGAGATGAGGAGGGGACTGGGGGACAAATTGCTTTCCTTACCAGGAAGGAGGGGCTGGCTGGATGGGCAAATTAAATGGTATATTCATTCACTGCTCCATCCATGGTAATCAGGGTTCAACGGGGCCCCTCCCCCACCATCACTTAGAGTTCAACTCAGTTAAACTTGAACTTGACCCAAACAACTATTCTAGGCTTTGGACTGTCTCAGCCCTGACCTGAGGACCCCTCCTATTCCTGCAGTTCAGGGCCTGTGTCCCACAGGACCTTGCCCCTGCCCCACTCCCAATCCCAGTGTGGAGTCAGAGTCCGACTGCATCCTATTTCCAAAATATCCACTTGTGTCTCCTGTGGTGGACTGAACGACATCTCTCCAAAAGATGACCATTGCCGAGTCCCCCAAACCTGCAAAAGCCACTTGATATGGCAGAGGGACTTTGCAGATGTGGCCAAGTGCAGGCTCTTGATGTGCGGAGATGATCCAGGATTATCTGGTAGACCTCGTGGGGCACAATTGTCCTTAAATAAGGGACACAGGGGAGCAGCGAATGGCTGCAGTGGTATGGGGTGGGGCTGCAGGCCATGGAGTGCAAGCCATGGAGTGCAGGCCAGCTGGAGGTGTGGGCAGGGTTTCAGGCTGCACTGCTGACCCCCAGAGCCCTGGCAGAGCCCGTCTGTGTGGCTTTAAGCCATGGAGTTTATGGCAATTTGTTACATCTGCCACCAAATAAATAGATCTCCAAAATTTGGGCTATACTCTTGTGTCTCATCCTGGAATCCCTGGCCTTCAGTGGACGCCCTACCTAGCCCTGCCCCTTCATCGTCTCTCTGCCAGGGCAGGTGACCACACCCCAGCCACTGTGCTCAGCACCCCGTGCTCTCTCCCCACAGGACCAGATGATGGAGGTCCACCCAGCACCTCGTCATGGGGTTCTCCAAACCCTTCCCCACTGCCACAGCCTTGCAAGTCACTCCCACACCAGTCCCAGGAGAAGGGCATGGACATGTGACCAGATACATCAGTCCTTTTGATCCAAACAGCATGAATTTTCCCCAAAGCCCTCAGAGTTGTCCCTCTTTTTGGTCTCACTGCACAGAACTGTGCCCCACAACCACCCCTTAATGGTTGCTTGGCAAGTTTCCACTGGGAGCTGGTCTGAAAGAAGAAGTAGAGAGCTGAGGTGGGGGAGAGGGCTACTGAAGCCAAGCCTAGAAAGAACAGAGAGTAAGAACGTGGGGAGTCCTGGAGTGCATGAGGACATGGGATGAGTAGGGTGCCTCCTGGGGAGGAAGGCTGAACAGGGAGGGATGCCCACCTGAAGACACAACCCGCCTCTCAGGGTCTCATCCTTCTGCTGGGATTTAAGTCCTCATGTCCAGGAAACCAGCTGCCTCTGGGTGAGGGAAGAATCAGCAACCCTTTCACTTACACAGCCGTTCACCAGGCATTACTAAGACGTTAAGTGTCCTCCACAAAACTTCCTCCCATTTCTCTATGAGAGGTCAGGTTCCAAAATGGTAGGAGGTCTTTCTAAAGCCACTGTTAGCTTTCCCTCACTGTGACCAAACGACCTGATAAGAACATCCTGGGGGAGGAAGGGTTCATTTTGGCCCATGGTTTCAGAAGCTCAGTCCATGGTCAGCTGTCTCCACTGCTCTGGGCCCAAGGTGAGGCAGAACGAAAATGGCAGAAGGGCATGGCTACAGGAAGGCCGAGGAGAGAGGGAAGAGGAGCCAGAGGGAAGATGCTCCCTTACGGGGCAGGCCCCAGGGACCCACTTCCTCCAGTCATGGCCCACCTGCCCTCAGTTACCTCCCAGCCAGCCCCTTCCCACTAGGATGGACTGTGCTCTAATCACTTCACCTCTGAAATCCCTGCCTTAACATAGGAACTTTGGGGGGGACACTCATCTCCAACCATACGTCACACACCAGGTGCAACATCCAAGATTGGAGTAGACACCTCGTCTTCTGTCTGAGGGACTCCAGCTACCATCTTTTCAACTGGAAAAATAAAGGGACAGAAGACAAAGACTCCATTTGCCTGCACACATTTTTTTTAATGGCAAGCTCCCATCTTTATGAAACACAACTTTATCTTCTTGTCAGGTGCTTCCGATTCCACTGTCAAATAGGAATAAAATGCAAGCCACATACCTAACATTTTTATTTCCTGGTACCCTATTTTTTTAATAAGTAAAAATTGCAATTATTTTTTTAAATATATTGGACTCAATGTGTCCAAAATTTTTATCATTTTAACATAATCAATGTAAAAATCACTTCTTAATGAGATAATACTCTTCTACTTTTATCGAGTCTTCACAATTCCATGTCTATTCCACACTTGGAGCATATCTGGATTTGAGCAGCTAGGTTCCAAGTGTCTGGCAGCCCCCTGTGGCAGTGGCTGCCATCTTGGATGGTGTAGTCTAGCTTTTCATGAAGAGCAGTTCAGCCATGACGTACCATGGGAGGTCTGGTTGGATTTCACTCTATGCCTAGTTAAAGTCACTTTGTCAGCTATTCCCAATATTCAGCAGCAGGGAAAGTGGGACATTATTTTAAAGGCAAGGCCATGTTTACTCAGATTTTAATGGTAGATAAGAGGCAATGACTTGGTTCCGTCTAAGTCATACCACAGGTTATGGTCAGCCACCTATTAAACAGCACATGAACTGTGAGTAGTCTTTAAATTTTCAAAGAGATGTAAATAAATAAAAAAAAAAAACACAATAATTGTGATGTGGTCTGCAAAGCCTGAAGTATTTGTCATCTGACCCATCATGCAAAATGTCACCAATCCCTGATCTACTCAGCCATACCATTATTTTTACATCATTAGGGTTTATAGCACTTAAATTTCATCCTGTGACTGTAATTCCTACATTCTTTTACTATTGATCCAACATCTCTAAATCTCAGCTCTCAGCTCCAGGCTTTTCTTGACCAATCTCCTTTCTCCAGTTGTTTGATTTAGTGCTTGGTTTCCTGAGGTTCTCCATCAACATTTTGTATTCCCATAAAGGGACTCACATGTTGTATTACCTGAAATTCTGCTATTTGATTGATTTCCTACATTTTATTTGTTTGTTTGATTGTTTGTGTCATACCTAAGGAGAAAACCTGGACCTGACCCGGGCCTTCAAGTTCTCAGTGCAGCCCTGAGCTGGGTCGCAGTTCTCCCCCTCACCACTGTCCATCAGCCCTCTGTCTTTGGGCATTGACCATTCCACTACCCGTCAGACCATCACATTCATTCATTTTTGGTTTTCTGGATTTTGACATCATTTCTTCTCAGCGTCTCCCGGGACTCACCTTGTTTCATATTTTAAAATATCTGCCTGTTGCCTTTGTGCCTAGAGTACAGCATACCTGGGCATGGGATTCTCCAGTCATACCTCCTGTCACCCGGAGCCTCGCTGTCCTACTGCCCGTCATGGGTCTAGCATGTTGCTGACAGGGAAACCCCAAGCGTGGTTTTTCTTGCTGCCTAGATGTGTGAAGAATTCTTCCTCCATGCCCTGGTGTGAAATGTTCTTTATCAACTGTTTGGAAGGCAATGTGATCTTCTCCTCTGAATGAATTCTTTCCTTGTTTTCAGGGAACTTTTTCCTTTAATGGTGTCTGTGAACAGTTGCTTCCTTGGGGCCACAAATTTATCACATAGGCCTTATGTTAGTCTGATCTCAGGAGCTAATACCTGCCCTCTGAGTGGTCCATCTCTTCACATTCCTCCTCTGCATCCACTTAGACGATTCAGGCTTTTCCCCAATGTTAGTAGTTTAGTACCTTAACCATATTTTTCTGGTTTTTTTGTCCTTTGTTTGCCATTTATTCCAGTCCTCAATTTGTTTTTTTCCATCCTATCATGTCGCATTTTCTCATCTTGCAAATTGATTGACATGTCACAAAGTCACTAAAGCATGACCACATTCTATTCTGCTGTGGTGTAAAGACTTCACTAGGGTTTGCTTCAGTTCCTGGGGTCATATCTCCTTTAGGATTGCCTTCTTCATCTACGTGTTATGCACAATATTCTCTCTTTTTCTATATTCAGCTTCTGATAAGGTGTATTTATATAGTGGCCTAATTATTTCTCGTCATCTAATGTGTCCTAAACAATGTGTCTCCTTATGTTTTATGACAGAGAACTTGCTGGGGAACTTGGGATGTGCTCCATCCTCTAAGACCCTGACAGTGTGTGAGCCCAGCCTACAGGACTAGATGCCTTGGGTGGAGAAAAGTTTCCTAACCCCAGAAAGCTTAGGAAACAGTAGGTCCAGCCCAACTCCATCCCACATCAGCCTTGACCCAGGTGATCTGGTGAGAACTGGTGAATGTTTCCTGAGCTCCCCAGGCGCTCATTCATCCTCTCCCTCCACCTCCCTCCAAGTGAGGGGAGGGCGCTACTGGCAAACACTAGTTGAGAATTCTGGCAGCTCATTTTCTCATCCCACTATCATTTTGAGGGGGTGGGTTAGCCTGCAGACAGCCATTTCTAGCTACCCTTCCTCTCTTTGGCTCCCACTCCTGCATATGGATAACACGAGATCGCATCCAGTTCATTGCTCCGGTCTGAGTGCGCCTTCTAGCTTGGTTTATTTTTATGCATTTTGTTAGGCATTAGAGAAGGAAGATTCATCATATTTATTCAAAATTTGCTTCTCATTCTAAGTCCAAACTTCAGTCAGTAGGAACCCACCCTCCTCTCCATGCACGCCCTCCCAGCAGACCTTCTGCCTGCAATACTTTCCAGTCTCCAAAGGCCAGAGTTCCAATTCCCCTCCAGGGCCCAGAGCAAATGACCCTCTTACAGGAAGTCCTCCTTATTCACCCTGCAGAAAACAACCTCCCCTCCCGGAACTTCCTCCCATCCTTTCCATCCTTATCCGCTCACGGTTCTCTAAGCTGGATGTGTCCAGGCTGTTCTCTCTCAGTACACCTCGTCGCCTGGTGGCAAGATCTGCATGATGTTCATGTCCACTTCCTTGAGAGATTATAAGGGAAAGAACAGAGTATAAGCTCAGCGGATAGTGGGAGGTGAGGTGAAATTGCACTCAGGGAAGTGATTTGCCTTATGTCAATGTGCATGAACAGGAAGCCCAAGGGGATGTGAGGGGGGCTCAGAGAATAGGCTCCGAGTGCACCGCACACCCACGTGGTGGACACCCAAGGCTGATGGCATTTGGTAAACGGCGTTCAGTTTCTAGCTCGACTGTCGATTGCACGATCACACCACCACACGGGCCACAGCAGCCGCAGGGGCTGACCCCACATTTGCCCATCGTCCCTAGCCATCGGAGAGCCATACACTTCCTGTCCCACCCAAGTCTTGCAGCAACCTGGGGGGAGGGGCAGTCCTGGCCATCCCATTTTACAGATGAGGAAAGAGAGGTATGGAGACATCAAGTCTATGTCCCAAGTCTTAAGTTAAGTAAGCTGGTATCAGGCCACACCTGCCTGCTTCTCCCCAACATCTGAGTTGCTCCCCTGTTCCCTGGTGGCATCCAGGACTGCCCCCCAGATGGCACAGGTTACCAACCGCACAAGGGCATCTGGACGACAGGGCCTTTTGTCCAGCTGTGTGTCCTGGAACAAGACCTCATCTGCTTGGAAGGAGCCCCTTTCCCTACTTCACATGCACTGGCCAGGGAGCGGGGCAGCGTTTACTACGATCTGCTCTGGACCAAGCATGCGGTGGACATCCTTAGATTGTTTATGGAAAGCACGTGTTTACATTTACAAAGCTCATTTCCATAAAGGGCTTCATCTAGTCCCCGTAATAAAATTCCCCAACAGGCAAGATTCTGAGAGACATGGCTTTCTGACATCCCTAGTCCTTTGGGTGGTAGGATCTGACCAGAACGCTCCGAGTGGGGTCCAGGACCACTGTAGACCTCAGGAGGAAGAGCGTGGTCTTCCTTGGCCCCAGAAGTTGACCAAAGTAGGACCATTTTTTCCTTTCTGCTAATTCCATACCCATCCAGTGCCAGATGTTCTGTGATTCTTAGGGCTAAAATTCCCCCAATTTCTCCTACCATCTGCATCAGTGAAAACCAGGAAGAAGTGGCCCAGGGAAGTGGGCTGAAGTGAATGGCCCGGGGTCTCCATGTAATTAGATGTGCATAATTTTCTAAAAATGCTGCAAATATGTGGGTCCAGCCACTGAGAAACCCAGTCAGCCATAGACCTGAGTGGACCACAGCGTGAGGCAGGTGGAGCAGAGAGGAAGCTGCAGCGAGAGCCTGTGAGGCTTTCTGGGACCCAGGCAGGTGATTGAGGTGGGATCAGGCAAGGGCTGGGGGGTGACTAGAAGGGGCATAAGGTGGGAGTGGGTAGACCCCATGGAACTGGAGGTCCTGATCCCAGCAGAGAGAGGATCTGCTGACTGGGTCTCAGTTTGACAGCAGGGAACTGTCTCTGCTCTTCCAGGTCACAGAACCTCTCTCCTGGAGGAATAGAGACAGCTCATTCTCTCACCCACTCACGGAGCAAATGCCTCCTCTGTCTCCTTGGTGTTCATCCTGGGCTGGGTACTGAGGCCCACATCAGGACATGAGTCCCTCTGAAGGAGTTCGTGTTCTGGTGGAGCAGGGGGGTCTCTGGCACCTTGGTGAGAATTTGGGGACATCAGCTGTAGCAGGAAGGGAAAGAGCAACCTCCAGGAGTTGAGGTGAGGCCATTGGGCAGGACAAAGAGGCCTGAGGTTTCAGGCAAGGTGGGCCTGGGCCCAGCCCACACTTGGCTCCCCTGATCTCCATGTCACTCTCTCTGAACGTTCTGTCATAACTTGAAGACTCCCAACAAAGGGGAAGGAGGAGCAGGTGGGGACAGCAGCCCTCCACAGCCAGCACATCCCACAGCACAGTCAACTTCCCAGCTCCTGAGACACCATGAGGTGGATGTCACAAAGGGTCAGAGCAAGTGCCCAAGGCAGGGGTCATCGATGCTCCTGGGGAGGACAGTGGGATGTGAGCAGTGGCTTCACAAGGGCAGTGACCTTGACATGGAGACTGAAGGGTGCGAGGAAGTATTCCAGGCAGATGGGGACACAGAGGCACACCCAGGGAAGGACAGCACTAACAAAGGCCCAGAGAGGGGATGCACAGAGCATTCGTGAACCCATGCCATCCGTCTGCTCCTAGAGCATGGTAGGTGCTCAGGACACACTCTGTGTGAGCACGTGATTGCCTGAGGTGGATGCACACAGGCTGTGAAGACAGCAGGGCAGGACAGATTCCTAGAGGCTCTGGGAGATGCTAACATGACACCAATATGAACGCTTGTGTCTCTCAAAGCAACCCCCGTGGGTGAGAGCCATGTGTTTGTCATCTCTGCCTCCAAATGCAGAGCTAGGACCTGGAATAGAGTAAAAGAGACTATTCATTGATGGCGGTGACTTTGTCCTCCTGGCCCTAGCCTCTGTCCCTGAGTCCAGGCCACCTCTCCCTTTGGTCATTTGATACCTAACATGTACCCTACCTAGATATGCTCCTGGCCTTTGCAGCACACAATAGCAGCACTCACAAATGGCTGGCTCACCCCCACTGCTTGGCACACAGTCTATGACCCCTTCTTATGCCCTGACTAGATGATGACAGGCCAGTGCGCTGAGGGCAGAAACAAGGTGTGCCCTTCTTGGCTGGAGCAGGGAGGAGAGGGCAGAGTGCCTCCATGCTCTCAACCTTTCCCTGCTAAATAGGAGGCCATGTGCCTTGGATGGTGCAGTCACTTGCACTGGATACATACCATGAGCAAAGCAGCATATTAAGGCATTCAGACTCATTTGTTACTGCAGCACAACCCATCTCATGCTGACTAATACAGCCTGTCTCTCCAGTGTTAATTAAGAACACTGCTCAGTTACGCAGGCCAAAATCTGAAGGTGCTTTTCTTGTCTCTCACCCTGACACAGGGTTTGACTCAGATCTCCTGAATCCTGTCAGATCTACCGCCACAGTATTCCCAGATTGCTTCCCTCTGCCTCCACTCATTCACCCTGTTCCTACACCCGCAGCCTCCATGGGAGGACAGTAGCAGCTCACTCACTGATCTCTCCACTTCCTCCCTTGCTTCTCCAGAAGCAAGAGGGATTTTTGAAAATATTCGCCATTTCCATGATCTCCCTTCTTGAGCGACCCACTGATCGGGAACAGGTCCAAGTTCCATTCTGTGGCCCACAAGCTTCCTTGTCCTCTCCCATCTATGACAATTATTTGGGCCTCTTTTTAGTCCTCCCTGAGTCCCCTCGCCCCCTGGACGTCTCCCTACTTCTAGAGGCCTTTCACCTGCGGCTCCTGTGATGTGCAGCACCTTCTCTGTCCCCACTGCACTTCTTGCCCTCTCTTCTGAGATATGGGCCACCTGCCTTGTCCCCTCATCCTTCCTGATCCTCTTGGCTGAGCAGATGGTCCCCTGCTGAGTCACACAGCACAGTGACCTTCTGCTTCCTATCCTCACAGCAGGAGCTGCCTTTCACGGTCATCTCTGCTTCCTGACTGTGTCTCCCCACAGCGCTGTGTCCACCAGACCCCAGACCCCACGGCCTGGACAAAGCCTCGGCGCCTAGTGATCTCCCAACACGTCGTCCAGAAGTGACGGACTCCGTGGAAGAACCACTGGCAGAAGGCTGGCCTCTGCCAGGATGCAATGAGATGGCCAGGCTCGCCGGAAGTGGCTGGGCTCTTGGGCTTGCAGGGCTGGGATCCTATCCCCCGTCCACAACGCAGAAGGGAAAGGGAAAGGGAAGGAGAAGAGAAGCGAGAACAAGGGGAAGAATAAAAAGGCATTGTTCCCCACCCTGTCCGGGTGCCTCTCATGCCTGACAAATAATGAATTAGAGCGAGATCAGAGCGTCCAAGACCAAAACAGTCATTAGCCGCCACTCCCCCCAAACACGCCGGCTGCCAGAAGCCAGCCCAGACGGTCCAGTCAGGAGACAAAAAGATGCAACAGAAAGGCCTCTTTGAGCAGCCCGGTTATTAAGAGCTCTAGACGGGGCGGGAGAGAGAGCTCAGCTTAACTCAAACATTCGTGCCGAAATGTAAAAAACAATTATGATATTCAATTATTCCATTAAGTGAAATTAACCATTCTTCTTGTTCTTTGAAAAGACCAAAAGAAAGCCCAGATCTGAATAATTAGGTCAGTGAAGAACTGTGAAGAAAGGATGTCTAGACTTTGATTTTCATGTGAGAGGAGGAGGAGGGTTTGCACGGCTGTGTGTGAGTGAGTGTGAGCGCGTGTGTCCGCCTGCTCTGGGCGTGCCTTTGAATTCCCGGGGTGGTCATACCGAGGCTCGCCCTGGCAGGCACGGCCAAGTCCGGATCAAGGAGTGACATTCCCACTTTGATGTCGACTGTCACGCTCTGCGGCTTGACGATCTCTTTGGCTGCCTGCTAGTCTGTTGTCCTGGGAGACCAGGTAAGCGCAGACCCTGCCTCCCGTCCTCCCTGGCCTCCCCTGCAGAGGAGAGGCGTGGAGGTGGAGACTGCCCTCATCTCCCAACTTCCCAGAAGGAGTTCAGGCCCTGGATAACTGTCACCAGAGGCTCCCTCACCCTGGGGCAGATCTGCAGAGGACAGGCATGCATTTAGAGGGTAGTGCACATGGTCACTGTGCAGAGGGGCAGTGACGGTGAGCGGAAAGGTGGGGGCCACCTCTCAGCCCTGGGGTGTTGGCTACCCAGGGCCCAGTGCTGATGCTCCTGGGGAGGATAATCACAGGAAGCACCCAGCCAGGTGTCATGGGTGGTGAGTCACTGAGTGCCCATGGCCCGGCTTCCCTGAGAACTGTCAATTCACGTTCTCATGGTGTGATCGTGAAGCCCGCAAATATGATTATCAATGCCCCCGGGGTTTTTGTATCTTTAAATCACCTGCTGAATGGTCCACTCTCCGATGACACTTGGGACGTCACCCCTCCTCATTTGCAACACTGGCCCTCCAGTTTAAAGTTCCTCCTCTAGCAGGTTCGAAGTATAGAGCATGAACCGTGTCCTGGCCATTCCTATTTCTAATGCTTATGATCTGCAATAGAACATTCCCACCACTCAGCACAGGGGATGTTTTCTGGGGCCCGGGATGGGGACATGGCACATTCAAACCCTGGAGAAGCCATCACCACCCCCATCACCAGAGTTCTCACATCTTCATCCAGAGGAAGGCTGAACTCTGGGAGCACGGACTCCACTCCCATCCCTGGCCCTGGAAATCACCAATGCCTGTCCCGACTTGACCTTGATGGTCCGGGACGCCTGAATGGCTGCATCGTTTCACTTGCATGATGTTTTCAAGCCTCAGCTGTGACAGAGGATGCGTTAGAACCTCCTTCCCTTGAAGAGCTGAAGGATGCTCCCTTCCGTGTGCCAGCCACATTGCGTGAGTCACTCACCTGTCCCGGGATGCATGGGCTGCTCCCATCTTTGCCTGTTGTGGATAATGCCATGTGCAGGGGTGTGGAAGCATCTGCTGGGTCCCTGTTGGCAATTCTTTTCTGTATGAAGCTAACTTCAAAAGGGGAAATTAAAGAAAAGCACCATTTCTACTCCCGAAAAGTAAGCTTCCTAGCTGGAGCAGTGTCCTAGGAACTAGAGGGTCTTTGCATTCCAGCCAAACTTGGATTAAAATTTGGTCATGATGCTAAAGAGAATTTTTTTTTTTTTTTCATTTTACTCTTTTCTTTTTAATCAACACATACAATCCCATGCATTTGTGTAGCGCAGTGTGATAGTCAAATGATCATGTGCAATGATAAAATCAGGATGATGACCATCTCCAGCTCTTCCTGCATTTCCATGTTCGGAGGCTGCAAGCCCCTCTCCTCGAGTTCCTCCTAGGATGTGTAACACATTGTTACACATAACTATAGTCACCCTGCTGCACCAACCAGACACAAGAACACATCCCTCCCATCTAACAGTATCTGGGTGCCTTTTTCAGTCTCCCTCTGTCCTCTGCTCTTCTACCCTCTTACACTCACGTATCAACTGTTTTTCCAGCTTCTGCACATGAAGTAAAATATAGTGTTTGTCTTTGTGTATCTACTTATTTCACTTAATGTTCACCCATTCCATCCATTTTGCCACAAATAATGGAATTGCATTTTTTATAGCTGCATAATACTCCACTGTATCTATCTACCATTCATCTTGTGATGGACACTTGGTTAATCCATAGATTGGCTATTGTAAATGGTACTGCAGTCGACATGGGAGTACAGGTTTCTCTTTCATAAGCTCACACAAATGTCTTCAGATACTTACCCAGAAAGGGGATATATCTACACAGAGAGTTTCTATGTTTAGTTTCTTGATAAACGACTTCATACTATTTTCAATAACAGCCACACAAATTCACATTCCCAGTAGCAGTGTATAAGGTTTCCCTCGTCTCTGCATCCTCATCCCAACCAGCCAGTTTGGGGGTTTCGTTTGTTTGTTTGTTTCTTTTTCAGAACTAGCCACTCTGATCCGCCCTGACACTTCTCCTTGGGTTTCCCTTTGCATCCCCTGATGGCTGGTGTTGTTGAGCGCTCCTTCATGCCCTCGTTAGCCCTTTGTGCTCCTTTTTTGGAGACACGACTATTCAAATCATTTTCCCATTTTTAATGGCATTATTTTGCGTGTGTGCTCTGGTTTTTGGAGTTCCTCGTACATTCCCTGTCCCCCTTTTGTCAGGTGACGAGTCGGCGGATGTTCCCCCCATTTGTGCACCGCCTCTCCTCTCCACTGATGGTTTCCTGTGCTGCAGAGTTCGATGCCATCCTGCTCACCTGCTTTGGCTTCTTTGCCTCTGCCTTTAGGATCTTACCCAGAAATCGTTGCCGATTCTGAAGTCACAGAGTGTTGAAGTGTTTCCTGTCTCCTCCCAGTGGTTTCACAGCTGCAGGTCTTGCATTCCCGCCTCTGATCCTGGGCCCATCTTGGTGTTGGTGTGAGTTGGGACCAAGGTTCAATCCTCTGTGTGTGGCTCTCCCCTCTTCCCTTCACCCGAGTGACTTCTGCCTCCAATGCATGGTTTCGGTGCCTTTGTGGAGAATCAGTTGTCCAAAAGAATTTTCAATTCAGAAAAAGTGCTCAACCTCTCCAAAGTTTACTTTCTTAACAAGAAAAATGGAAGAGCAACCCCTTTCCAGTTGGAAAGGCAGTGGTGGGGTCAGATGGGTGAAGGTCAGCCCGTGAAGGCAGGGGAGGTGTCTGCCTCGCGTCAGCCCTGGCCAAGCAGGTCCTCAGTAAAACCCACTCCCAGGGCTCACTGTGCGAAAGGACGAGTCAGGTTCTCTGTACGCACAGTGCAGGGCACACAGAGGCCCTGGCCACCGACTCCTGGGCTATTTTCACTGCCGTTGCAGTGTACTGACCTGGGGCGATCACTGAGGCCTGCAGGCATCTCCTCTCACATGACAAGGAAGATTGGGGAGCAAAGGGGTCACAAAGTGGCCAAGGTCAAGTCCATGAGGGTAGCACAGTCTTCAGACTCCACCCCCAAGTCCCAGCCTATGGCTCCCACTCATCTAGTTATTCTGAGCAAGACATAGTTAAGGCACAGTTCAACCAAAGCTCGTGACACAATCTCCCGGCTGCCACCAGGAGCTTGCCCTGACAGACCTTCCTGTCCCCAGGTCCACGATGCCCCAGACACCACCTCCCCTGAGAACTTAGAAATGGCTTTAGTGGCTGCCACAGCACATTGGGGGTGTGGCTGGGAGCTCCTCATCTCCCGACCCTGTCCACCCCTCACTCTGCCTCTGGCTGTGGTCATTCTCCCTCCTCGTCAAGGTCCAGTCTCCCTCTGCCTCCCTCTGTAAGGACACTCACAATTACACTTTGCCTCACAGATCACCAGGGTGATCTTTCCCCTCTCAAGATTCTGAGTCGATTATATCTGCGAAGTCCCTTCTTTCTTTTAAGGCAGCGTTCACAGGTTCTTTGGATCAGAGCTTGGATGCCATTGGGGCAGTTACACAGCCTAAGTCATGGCCCAGGGGCCCAGACCAACGAGAGGGAGTCACGGGTTGGATGGACTATCCCCCAAAAGCTCACAGGTGGGACAAAGCAAGAAGGTTTGGAGGAGAAATGATGGGCCATCACCTTAACCTAATCAGTGAATCAATCCTTGCTGGAATGAACTGAGTGGTGACTGGAGGTGGGTGGGTGTGGCTGGAGGAAGTGGCTCATTGGGGGCGTGGCTCAGGGGTGTATATTTTGTATCTGGAGAGCAGAGTCTCTCTCACGTGTGAGCTGCTTCCCTCTGCCACACTCTTCAGCCATGATGTGGCTCAGCTCATATGGGCTGAGCCCATGGGCTGAGCCCATGATGGGGCCCCACCTCGAGCCCCCAGGAATGGAGCCTGCTGTCTATGGACGGAGACCCCTGAAACCCTGAGCGCCCAGGTGAACTTTTCCTCCAAAATCGTCGTGATCAGATCTTTCAGCCACAGCAGCAGCAAAGCTGAGTGACACAGAGGATGAAAGTCGCTGTCCTCAACAAGTGAGCCTAGAAACATCAGGAGTCTAGCCAACGTGGGATTCTCTTGTTTTAAAGGCTAACGTTTCACCGTGTGTGTTTCACACCCAGGGCACACACATGCAAAGGAAGGAAAAAGAAACACCCAGGAGCAGGGAAGGAAGAACTCCCAGGGGACCTTGACCGAGAATCTGCCACTGACACCCGCATCCCGTGCCCCGCAGCCCAGCACCGACACTGGCCTCACGGGGAGTCGCCCACCGACTCCCTCTCCTGTCCTCTCCGCCAGGCCTCATGCCACCTTGGTCCTGCCCGCCCTCCACACTCCAAGGGGCCATTTGCTAAACAGACAGTTGGTGGGGCCACTGCTGCCTGGGACATCCCAGCCACCCAGCAACCCCTCCAACGGGTCACCAGAAGCTGTGTCCCTGTGGCTCTCCCTCATTTGGGACACCAGACTCTACTGCTTGAGGGTTCAGAAAAGAGGTCCCCATCCTTCCATCCAAGGGCAAAGGAGCCCCACAGAGGAGAAGAAAGCAGAGCGAGGACAGGCAGCCTCCTGTGAGGAAGCAGGGCTGGGCAGCCTGTGAGCTGGGTGGACGCGACACCAGGGAAGAACGAAGCCGAGCAGGCACCTCCAGACCCACGACGGCTGGCCGACCAGAGCGCTCCGTGGGCTGAGCCAGCCGGGCTCTGTTGTCGTCTAAGCCTCAGAGTGCCACTGACAAATTTGTCACCTGGTCTCAGAGATGCCGGCTGACCCAAGGACATTTTTCTGGAACAGAAGAGTTTGTGTCCTCTGCCCTGCACCCCTGCCTGCCCACCCGTCTGTCATGCCCCGAGCCCTTTCGAGGCCGGCTCACAGAGAATGTCATAACGAGCCGGGCGTGGTGGCGCATGCCTGTAATCCAAGCGACTTGGGAGGCTGAGGCAGGAGGATCGCGAGTTCAAAGCCAGCCTCAGCAACTTAGCGAGGCCCTAAGCAACTCAGTGAGACCCTGTCTCTAAATAAAATACAAAATAGGGCTGGGGATGTGGCTCAGTGGCCGAGTGTCCCTGAGTTCAATCCCTGGTTCCAAAAAAAAATAAAAAATAAAAAATAAAATAAAATAAAAAAAAGAATGTCATGACGACAGTATTTAACTCAGGGAGGATACCAGCTGAGCAGAGAAAACCAGGTCCAGAGGGCCCAGAATAGTCCAGAGGAGCGCTGCCCTGAGGTCTGCAGGCTGACCCTCTGAAGCCTCCCCGGCAGAGGCCAGGTGGGCCGGGAAGCACCCAGGGGCCTCTGAGGCTCGTGCCTCACCAGGTAGCTCTGCTGAGAAGTACCTTGGTGCTTCAGCGGCCAGCAGACAGGGGCCTGTGCTCACAGACCAAGTGTGAGCCCGGCTCCAGGAGAGGACAGGACATCAGGACCTGCAGAGCATCCGACCACACTGCAAGGACCGAGGTCCCAGTGTCAGGGGACCTCGAGCTCTGCACAGTATCCCAGCGTGAGGGCAGTCTCCACGAGCCCCTGGGTGGGAACGGTCCTGATAGGGGCAGTGTAGGCAGAGATGGGCTTTCCCAAGGGAGCTGTGACTCTGATGGCTTATTAGGACTCAGATTTTCAAAGCTCATCATCCCATTTAGTAGATGAGAAAACTGAGGAGTAGAGAAAAGGAAGCTGCTGAAGCCCCCCAGCTGGTGGCAGAGGAGGAGGAGACTCCACATTCCTAGAGCTGGCACGGGGTCTCCTTCTCAGCATCGTACCTGGACTCATGTGCTTCTCTGGGGTCTGAGGCCAGAGGAAGGCAGATAAGCCCTCACTTTATTCCCGAGACTAGCGGTAGCCTCTCTGCCTCCACAACGCCCTCCCTGCCCCTCGGGTCCAGCCTGGGTGTATTCACTGTGGATCTGCCCTGCTGCAGGCTCTGACCTGGCGCTAAGACCTCCAGGTGAATTAGGCTCAGCTCGGCAGCACCCCTGCCTGCAGCCCAGACGCCCATCACAGACAGAAGGGATGGGTGGGAGTGGAAGTGGTTCCCACGCAAGAGAGCCAAGTCAGGGCCATGGGGCCTGGGGCAGCAGTGAGGAGGGGACAGAGCTGAGGAAGGCAGAGGACACCCAAGTTCAGCAAACCCGGACTGAATTCTCAGCTTGTGTGACAGTTGTGTGATGCTGGGAAAGTTGCTCAACCTCTCTGAGCACCAGCTTCCTCACAGTGCACCGGAGTCATTCGATTATTTTGAATTTAATATCTTCTCTTCATTCAGGGTGATTCTCACTCTGCCACACTTAAGCTGCCTCATCCACCCTGCTGGGTGGTCTGAATGACCATGACAGCAGGTTCCAGAAGTCAGGAGAGAGCATGGAGAGGGCCTGAGACCAGCCCTAGCATTTCCCGCCACTGCCTTTGCCGGTGCCCTGCCCAGACGGGGCGCACACCCCTGAGGTTCCCTCCTGGTCCCTGGAAGCCAGAGGTGGAGTTACCCCATGGTGCAGCAATTCCACTCCCAGGTGTGCGCCCACGGGAGCAGGGGCTGCGGAACAGCTGCTTCCCAGCTTCCTTCATGGTTCCCAGAGACAAGAAGGGAGGAGCTACCCGGTGTCCACCAGCAGATGAGAAGACACACAGACACTGAGAAAGGGGCTCCTCGTACAGGCCACCAGGAAAGAAGGTCCACCCAGCAGGATGGCTGTGCGATCCACTTCCATGAAATGCCCAGAACAGGTGGGCACGTGGCCACGGAACACGGAACGGTGGTGTTCCGTGGGCTGGGAGGGAAGGACGGGGCATTAGTGTTGGAGGAGCACATTGCTTCTGTCTGGGATGATGAGAAAGTTCTGGAAATGGACAATGGTGCTGATTTCATGGCACTGTGCATGTGCTTGATGCTGCTGAACCGACCCAGACACGGCTGCAGTGTGGAGTGTACATAACGGGCAGGGGGCCTCGCCCTCTCCCTCGTCCACACTGCCAGGGTGGCTCCTTCTTCCCAGGGCACCATCACTCCTCTTCCTCAGCACAACAATGTCTCCCAAACACTGACGAGCATCACCTCCTCCAGGAAGGCCTCCTGGACCTCCTGAGGTAGTTGAACCCACCCCTCGTACCTGTCGCCCTGTCCCCACCTCAGCCTTCCACTCCCCATAGCCACTGCTCCCTAAGCTTGGGAAGCGTGGGACCGTGTGATGATTGTGCAGGATGTCAGCTCCCTCACTGCCTGGCGCACAGTAGGGCTTCTCGTGGGCTGTGCAAGAGAATGTGCGGTGATGGGTGGGCACAGGCCCCGCAGCAGCTGTCCCTAATGCCACTCCCTCAGGGCTGGATGGGTTCTCAGGGTTGGGGGTGCCTGTTCACTTAATGTCCCAAAGCTACTTAGGGCCCGTTGTTCCAGTCCATCTCCAGACAAGGAAGGTGACATTAGAGAAGTGAGATGACTTGTCCGAGTCACCCAGCCAGAGCGGGAGGCACATTCTGAGTGGATCAAAGGGGACATGACTGCCCATGAATTGACTCTGATTCACCTTTCAGCCCCAGCGTCAAGGTTTAGAGATGTCACCACGTCACCCTGAGCTCCTTAGAGCTGTGCTGGGCCACCACCAGGAACCGCAACTGCTTTTATCCAACTCAAAATGATGGTTAAGACCTGGAGTCACACGGATCTAAACGACAGCCCTGTCTTCCCACCCACTCGGGCAGGTCAGCCTCTCAGAGACTGGCTCCCCATCTGTAGGATAAGAATGACGAGGACTCAAGTCACCATACAGGTGACGCCCAAGCACATGGAAAATGACAGGCAGGACCACGCTGCCCAGAAGTGGGGTGCCACCGGGGCTGTTGCGGGAGGAGCTGGCCTGGCCATCCAGTCTCACCGGACCAAACAAGGAGGGCCCAGTTTCCAGCCTGGGATGCAGGAGACGAGAATCCAGTTCCAAAGCTTGGATGGAAGGAGCTGGAAGGCCAGGAGAGGAAGCAGAGGAGACCCAGCAAAGAGAAGGCTCCACGCACGGAGTCCAGAGCTGGGCTCAGGCCCACGGGATGGCTCATCCTTTTCCTTTTCTTCTCAGAGCTCAGCACAAGGGCAGCGGTGGGCTGGTCCCACCTAGAGGGGCCTGGGACGGGAAGCACAATTCCCCCAGAGCTGGAGGCTCCTGGCGTGCTGGAATTCCCTCCCCTGTGAACGGGTGGTGTGTCCACCCTGCCGCCGACTCCCTCCGTTGGAACAGGGCTCAGCAGCTCCGCATCCAGCCACCACAGAACGCTTACTCTGCTGCTTAAATTAGCACATGAGAAATAACTAGAGATAGAAATCACAGTTCACTTAACACTAATTATTTCCCTGGAAATGAAGATTAATATTGAACTTGTTACTTGCAGTGAAGAGAGTAAACACACAGCACAACACGCCCCACCGTGAACCGCAGACCCCCCTTCCACGGCTGCAGGCCCAACACGCCCCGCAGTCCTGGGGGTCGAATGTTCCCCAGTCAGTCGTCAGGATCAAATCCAGGAATCTGGGGATGTCCACGGCCAGCCCCACCGTGGGGCACACTGCAGAGGAGCAGGGAGTCCCAGGGTAGCCGGGCTCCCGGCAAGTGTGTCTCATCGTCTCCAAGGTCAAAGGGCACTGGGGCTTCCCTGCCCTGTATCTCCAGAACCCTGGGGACCAAGCGAAGGGTCAGGGGATGGGTATGGGAGAGACAAGGAGCCGAATCTAGATGACAGCCACCGTGTGCAGCCACCAGGCAGGTGACCCAGGGAGGTAGCCTTGAGGGGAGGAGGGTGCCTCCAAGATGGAGCCAGTAAGAGCTCAGTCAGGAAGCAGGGCAGGTGGAGGTGTGAAGTGGGGGAGGCGTATGTGGGTGTGCATGCATGGGCACGCATGTGAGAGCATTGCACATGCGTGTGGTTGTACACATGTGCCCATGTTATGCACGTGTGTTCATGTGTGTGCAGGTGTGTGATGTGAGTCTGTGGTGTGTTCCCCTCTGGCAGAAGCCAGCAGGACTGGGCAGGATACTATCTGCCACATGTGCCTGGGGAGCCCTGGGACTGGAACATGCTTCATGCCACCATCATGGGGACTCAGGGCAATTCCATGTGGTGGATGCCTGCCCCATCGTGGATCAAGGAAGCTGGCTTTAGGGAGGTAAAGCAAACTGCCCAGAGCCCTAGAAAGGGAGAGTCCCAAGGTGGGAAAGTGTACCTGGCCTCCAGAGTCCACAGCAAGACCCCCTGTCCCCAGGGCATAGTAGGGAGAGGAAAGGTGCTCCCAGCCGTGTCCGAGAAGCAAATGTCTGAGCCAGCAGCCTCCACCATGGGTGAGTCCCATGGTTGTCAGCAGTGAGGAGGACACTGAGCCTCAGCTGGCAGGAGCTGCTCATCTGGTGGCAGCATGGCAGGTGTCCAGTGGCCTGGGCAGGACCTGGACCTTATGTTACCAACTACGCATTTATTATCCAATTGTGACAGAGGCTGTGCCATAGCCCCCGTCACTCTGCCAATCTGCCAAGCGGTGGTGTTCCTGGGCAGTTGATCTGATCCAAATTCAAGTGCAGACTGAAACTACTGCAGCTGCCTCTTTCTGCCTAGCAGAGCTGTGTAGACCTACAGTGCCCCCCGTCCTCCCACCTCCCACTGGCCCAGCTGCGGGTCCTCAGAGTTCCTGACCTGGTCCTGGGAGCCAGATTAGAAGATGAAGGCCATGGCCCGTCCCCTCACTGAGCCCAGGACCTGGCCAGGAGTGTAGGACAGAGTTCACTTCTTCTGGCTCAGCCCTGCTAGCTCAGAGGCCTTGTGAGGGTTGGAGGAGGGTGGGCTCTGGAGCTGCACCCATGGGGTCAATTATCACCTCCACAGGACCAGCCGGGTGGCTCTGGACCCGTCCCTAACCTCTCAGCTTCAGCCATTTCTTGTGTCTTTGCGGATCCTTTACCTTGCAGTGGTGCCGTGGGAGAGGGAAAGCCATATGTGAAGTGCCTGGCACGTTGCACACGCCCGGTGAACAGGGATCCCCTCTGGGAACAGTGTTCTTAGTCTCAGAGACACTCAGTGATGCAGGAAGGGGCTCACCTTGGTGGGAATGAAAATGCGTGAAATTACTGCCTCAAGGTTTGGAGGTTTGGGCTCAGCACGTGCCATTGTGGGAAGGTCAGGAGCCCAGGTGACTTGGGACCCTTTCTGTCCACATCAATGAGTCGCTGTCAGATTCTCCCCTGGCCTTTGGGGAATGGGGAGTGTGTCTGATTTCTGGAGGGCGAGAGCCCGAGAGCTGTGGGGATGCATGCACTTCTTGGGGCTGGGTGGAGGCAAAGGCTGGGTGCACCTGGTTCACGCCTCCACACCAGGGCACAGACCAAGAGTGCTCCACCCTCTCCGTGCCACGTGGCTCCAGGATGCCCTTGTCCAAGGTTAGAGGTCCTCTGTTGCACACTCTGTCTCTGGGAGCCCACTCTGCCCTCAGCACACCACCACTGAAAGGCGGGCACTTGGTCAGCAAAGATGGGAGCAAACACTTGAGACAGAAGGGCAGCAACACAAATGGAACCTGGACATCACAGCGTTCACGGAAGCCTTGCGAGCAGGCGGCAGAGCACAGCAACACGCTAGCAAGGCGGGCTTTGATCGGTGGCTGGTAGGATGCGGGGTGGCTCGAGCTTGGGATTCTTTGCCATATTTTCCAGATTGTCCATCATGAATATCTATTTACTTTTATAATCAAGAAAAGCGTAAGCATTAATCAAAAGAAGCAATCCCCTGCATCCAGCAGATAGGTACCTTACTAAGACCCAAGTGCCCTGAAGAGCAGCCCCCACTCCTATCAGTGAAAGAATAACGCAGCTGGAAGCGTCTGTGGGCTCCTGTGTTCTGCCTGGAACACTCGCCAGGTCATGAGCAGCTGGACTTCAACACATTCAACAGAGGGGCGACCCTTCACGACAAGACTCTTCACCTAAGGAAGCGCTCCAAACCTTAGGCAGTGCTCACGGTGAACGGCAGATCCATCAGGGGAAAGAGGGGCCCCATGGGACCAGCAGAGGGGAGAAGTGTGTGGCCACTTGCCCTCCCAGTGCCTCAGTTTACCTCCCTATCAAGAGAAGAATTCAGAAGATTTCTACACCACCTGGCTTTTTAAAAGGATGATCAGAGGGAAGAAATAAAAAAAGTTGACATCCAAACATCGAAACAGTGAGAGCTAATACACCCCACCCCAGGAACCTTGGGCAACAGAGACCCCAGAAGTCCTAGAACAAGCAGGACGCAGAAACTGCTAAGCCAGTGCCCAGAGGAGCAGACAAGAATGGAGATGAAGGAGCTCTGCAGAGTTCCTAAGAGCCGGCGGGAAGCAGACCTGGCTGTAAAAACCACACACACGCAACTCTCTCTCCCTCTCTCTCCCTCCCTCTCTCTATCTCTCTCTCTCTCTCTCTCTCACACACACACACACACAC
This sequence comes from Glaucomys volans, assembly GCA_020662805.1. Lineage (NCBI taxonomy): Eukaryota > Metazoa > Chordata > Mammalia > Rodentia > Sciuridae > Glaucomys > Glaucomys volans. The sequence continues at coordinate 170,758 of JAJEJO010003199.1, read as the reverse complement.
ACACACACACACTCACTCCTCAGATGCAGCACAGGAAGCCTCGGCTCTTGATGCAGAATGTCTACCTATTAAACAATAGCAGCCAGAGCCCTAGAAAGGTCTTTGGAGATCAGCGTACACTACTTTGCCATATTTCTTTCAATCCACAAAAACCCTTCTTCTAATGAAATCTTGCATAGAACAGTTAAAACAGAGCTGCTCTGATTGAAAAGGGTATGCGGAGGCAGACACCCACTGCGTCATGTCGTTCCCATAGGGCAGGGCAGGGGGTACCTCCAAGTCCCACCAGAGCATCTCGGGGACTCCACAGAGCACATGGTGAAAGCCACTGGCCTCAACCCATTTTAGAAACCAGGGTCCAAAGAGGAAATGTGACTAGTCTAAGGTCACACAGCAAGCATGCATGAAGGACCCAGCTCCTTCAACAGCATCACACAGCTTCGTATCTCAGGGGAAGGGATACTCCAGAGGCCAACTCTCAGGGCCGCCTGCTGGCTGGGCAATACCATGCACTTCCCCTCTCCAGCCCTGGAAGTGGTGGCTCTGGACCAGGTGCAGCTGGAGGTCAGCCTGGAGGCCTCCTCTCCTTCCTACCCACTCCAGATGGTTGGCTTGCCATTTTGAATCCACCACTTAAGTCAACAACAGCTGCAGAGAGGAACCAGGACTCCGACTTGCTCCTCAGGACAGCTCCATTCCCTGCTCCTCCTTCTGCCAGCACTGGCCCAAGACCTCTTCATTGGGAGCCACGGACTCTGAGTGGCCGGCAGGAGCCCCAGCCGCGTGGCCATCTGAGCACCTCCGCAAACATAAAACTCGTTCTGAAGCCAAAAGAGGTGCAGTCCCTCTAAAAAGTCCTCACAATGGCTGTAACTACCCTGTGAAAAAAATGATTTTTTTTTTTTATCCTTCTAAAAAAATTTGTCATGGTGTTTTGTTTTTTGTTAAAGAATGAACGATAGCTCTTGGTAAAACCGGTGACCCCTGGATTTGTCTCCATATCTTAGCAATCTGTTCCATAGTCCATCAAAGAAACGGTGAGGCAGTAATGATGCTTTTATTAGCAACCTTTACACTTTGTCAAAATTAAAATGAAAACCCAACATTCATATGTAAATCCAGTTACCTTCTAGGTTCTTCTTATCCTTTATCCCTTCCACAAAATTACAGATTATTAAGAAATGTTTGAAGAGAGGGAGACAGGCTTCAGGGGAGCGTGAAGGAGGCAGAGCAAGACAAAAGGGGTGGAGGAGGCAAGGTTCTTTGACCTTGACCTTGTCTTTCATGCGCCAAAGCATCTCGGTTTGTGAATTCGTTGTTCTTCCATTGTGGGAGACATCCCATCCCCGGCAGAGTTCAACTCAGAGATGAGTCCTGAGTGCAGACTCGCGGGAGGCTCAAAGCCGGGGTGGACAGAGGACGGTGCGGGGGCGGGAACTCCTGCTTGCAGATGATACCCACCTGTCTTTGATGGTGAGCTCCGTGCAGCAGAACGTGACTGTGGACACGCGTGGGTAAAGGTCCTGGCTTGAATTAAGCAGCCATACTGGAGATGAGAGAATTGGGGTGGGAGGAGAAGCTACCCGAAAGGCAAAGCTCGGAGAACTGTGGCTGCCCCTCTCTTCTGGTGTGAATGGAGAGAGGCCCGTTCACACCGTGAACAGCATGTGGCCACGACCGCCCTGAAGGGTCTGGAGCCTGACCACAGACGCTTCAAGGCCCTGAGGACTCTGACACTGGAGTCACACCTTTGTGTGACCCCTCCCACCACTGAGCGCCACTGGACCTGGGACTTCACCCAGCCATGGGGCACTGTGCTACGTGAGGGTGGCTGCACTGCATGCCGCCACAGCACCCATCCTGCTAGGCCTCCACCTTTGCTACCTGGGAGGAAGCAAATGGCCCTGCAGGAGCTCCAAGGACCAAGAACCGTGAGAAGGCTGATCAGCAGAGACCACACCTCCTGAGTCTTGCAGCTGCAAGGAGCGAGCAACCGCAGAGTGGGGGAGCAGGACCCCCACCAGAGGAGCCTCCAGGTGAGAAGCCCCTGACTGGAGCCTGAGAGACCCCACGCAGAGGGCAGGTCCAGCCAGGCCACGCCCAGCCTTCAGACTCACAGAAGCTGTGGGACAACCAGTAGACCATGTGCTATTCTAAGCCACGAGGTTAGTGGCTGCTTCTCATGATGCGATAGAAAACAATCGGGGGACTTTGGTGGAAGAGTAAAGGTTCGAGAATTATGGAGATGGAGAAACCCCCGCGAGGGGAACCCGCCAAGTTTCGATCACAGGAACGCATGCGGTGTCCTTTGCACCAAGAAGAGCAAAAGTCAGGCGTCCCTGGAGCAGGATGGTGGCAGTGGAGAGGGAGAGGCACTCAGAGAAAAGGGTTAAAAGACATTAACCTTGAGGCCAGCATCTCTGCCTCTCCATCTCTTACCTCATCGTCGTGGGAGAATGGGTGTCAATCAGAATCTCTGGTGTCACCCACAGCAATCCTTCTGCAGGGTGTGTGGGATGGAAAAGAGAGAGCTAGGGTCCTGAGAGAACCCCCCAATGATCCAGCCACAGCCAGTCTGTGGACCAGGACTAGGACCTTGTGCACCAAGGGGTCCTGTCCTGGAAGAGTGGCTCAGTGCTAAGGAGGTGGCTTTCACGGGCTGAGTTGTGCAAGCCTGGTCTTCACTGACCCGCCACCCCACTAACTGGGCATCTGGTGCTTTGCAGGTCGACTGTGGCTCTTTCTGCACTGGACCAGCCAAGCATCCAGTCTCCATGTTTTGAGAAGGTAGATCTTCTCCACATGGAAGCTATTCACATATTTCCTCCCAGGTGCGACCTGCCTTTCGTGTTCTTGATGGGAAGTGACCGATTTCTTAGCATCCTTCAGAATGGCTAAAATTAGGCAGGGCACTATGGTGCACACCTGTAATCCCAGCAGCTCTGGAGGCTGAGGCAGGAGGATCCCAAGTTCAAACTGCAGAGAAACTGCTGAGCTCTGCTAAGCCCTGCTAGGAGATGTGCAGGTTGGTCATTTCATATCTCTAACTGCCACTGCATTCAACTCCAGAGGCACTGGGACCAAGACAGACTGAAGGAGTACATCCTGGAGGTGGCCCTCTCCCATGAGCTGATGGTGGAGAGGCTGACCCAGTCCCTGGCTCGGAGGTCTACAGGGCTTGGAAGTCGGGAGTTTATTCATTGAGTTGACAGTTACTGAATGCCCAGCGCTGGCCCAGGCTCGTGGCAATATGGCACCAGGAACACAGAGATGTCCTCATTGATGGAGCATGTGTGCCACCTTTTCTCTCCTGTGACAACCTTCAGAGGCCACAGGTTAGAGGCTCCAGGGCTGGGGGAGGCTGTAGGAAGCGAAGCTACTGCCCTCCTGGCCCTTGGACAGTCTCAGTTTCTCTAAATGCCTGCCCAGGTTTTCCTGCTCTGGACATGTTTTCTAAAGTGGGTTCCATGGAACACTGTGTTGGTGGATACAACAAAGGTCAGGCCATAGAAGGGGGTTCAGTGTAGGAGACACTGTGCACTTAGCAATCAACACTCTCCAGGCACGGTTCTGAGCACAGGAAGCTAGTAACCCACACAGTCCCAACCACGGTGATCCTGGCTACACACAGCGAGACCTGGCCAGAGGGCTCCAGAGCCTGCACAGCCCACAAAGTTAACCCCTGCGGAGCTCGTAGCCAAACCCGGGCTGCCCGGATCCAGGGGCTGAACCTTCACCAACACATCACCAGCCCCACTGAGGTCAGAGGAGCAGGGGAGTCAGGACTTTAAAACTAGTGTCTAGCATGTCCTGCTGTGCCTTCCATAGCCTTCTTTTTTGAGGTATCTGTTCACATACTTTATGCATTTTTTATTGGGTTGTTTACCTTTTTACTGCTGATTTGTAGATTTTTATGTGTCCTGGTAGCCAGGCCTTCACAGATGCCACAAGTAGTTACATATTTCCTCCTGGGTATGACCTGTCCTTTCGTGTTCTTGATGAGAAATATTTTGATAAAGCTCAGTATCTGATTGTTTTCCATTAAAAAATATACTCTTCTGTCCTGAGCTCACAAAACATTCACATTCATATATATATAAAATAAATATATGATCTATTCTATTTTTTATGTTACACACATGACGTAGTTACCTTTTACGTTTAGAGCTATGACACACTTTATATTTTATATTACATACTTGTATATGATTACCTTCTATATTTAGAGCTAGGATCGGTTGAATTCTTTTTCACATGTGAAAGGCGGGTTGAGATGTGTTGTCTTCCGCCTGGGTGTCCAGCTGTTGCGACACTGTTTTGACAAGAGTTGTCTCTGTTGAGCTGTTGGTGTTTCTGTGGACAGTGAATGGACCTACAGGTGGACATCTTTCCTGGACTCTATTCAGTTTCTTCAATATACATATCTCTTGGTCAACACCACACTGTTTTGATTATCATGGCTTTTGTTACTCATTAAAGAAATAAAAACTAAAACCAGAGTGTCCTATTTCTTAGCATCCTTCAGAATGGCTAAAATTAGGCTGGGCACAGTGGTGCACGCTTGTAATCCCAGCAGCTCGGGAGGCTGAAGCAGGCGGATCCCAAGTTCAAACCCAGCCTCACCAACTTAGTGAGGCCCCAAGCAACTTAGCAAGACCCTGTCTTCTCTAAATAAAAACTAAAATGGGCTAGGGATGTGGCTCCATGGTTAAGTGCTCCTGGGTTTAATCCCTGACACCAAAAGGAATGGCTAAAATTCAAAGGATTGATGATACCAAATGCCCACAAGATCCTGAGTAAGCAACACCCATATTCATTGCTGGTGGAATTAGAAAAAGGCACAACCACTTTGGAAAACTGTTAACCACCATCAAATTAAAGTCATATAAAATTAAAGTCACACCTTCCTATGAGCAGGTAGCCCTGCTCCGAGGCATGGAAATGAAAGCATCCGCTCACATGCAAAGGCTTGCCTAGGACTGCTCATGGCTGCCTTTCTGGTAATAGACCTGGAAACAGCCAGATGTCCTCCACAGGGGAAGGGACAATCCAACCACGGTGAATCCATGCAAGGGAACTGTGTCTGCACAGACAGGGGAATCTGGACACACACAGGCACCCCTCCCACTCCCAGGAAAGGCCCTGGAGGCCGGGAGCTCTGCTGCCACCAGCCAAGAGCTCCCAGAAGCTCAGGAGAGGCCTGGAGCAGACCCTGGTATGGCACCATCAGAGAGGGCGTGGCTCCGCACAGCAGAGCACAGCCTGCAGCCCCCAGACTGCGAGGCCCCACATTTCTGCTGTGGGAGCCACTAGTTGTGGCACTTCGTTGTGGCAGCCCCAGCTAACCCGCACAGCCATAGGGCCACTTTCCCCTTGGTGGCCTATGGGTCACAGACTCTAGATTTTGCCTCTTGCTTACTTGTTCCTTTCCCAAAGAGAAAATCATTCCTATTGTGATAGGAGCAGTTGCCACACATAATTGAAGAACTATCAACATGTCCCTTGACAAGGTTCCCTGACCCGAGTCATATAAAAAGTTCCAGTTAACATTGTCATCTCACCTCCAAAGTTTATAGGGAAAATATCACCGTTCCCAACTTGCAGATGAGGCTGGCATGGTTCCCATCAGACAGCGCTGAGTCGTGGAAAGCACAGCTCTTAGACCCACCTGGATGTCAGGTAAGCTCCCTTCCATCTTCCCGGTGGCCACTCCCTGCTGAGGACCTGGCTCTTTTCCAGGTGGGAAAGAGGAAGGCTGCAAAACCACTGTCATGAGCATGTGGCTGGTCTTGTCCCTCAACAGATTCCTGGCACTAGGAATGCATCAGGCACAAATGCAGAATTCTCAAGCCAACTCGATACCCCACCCAGGCCACCATGCCGGGCTCAGCCCCAGCCCTTTCCCTGCAGATCAGCCTAGTGCATAGACCAAGGGCTCCAGGAGGCCAGCAGAAGAGGGCTTCCCCGAAGGCCTGGCACACACAGTGGCATTCCTTCCCCGCACTTGGTGACCTGAGCTAGCTCCTCGGCCTGCACGTCCAGCCCCCAGTGGATGCTGAGCAGCCTGTGTGCACAGGAGTGGCCTGGAGCTGGGCTTGGGAACTGAAAGGCCATTTCGTAATCTTTTCCAAAACGGGTAAGCAGCGTGATCTCTTATTACCCATTGACGGAAATGGGAAATGCAGAATAATGTGCAATAACTAGTTTGAGCTGATTCTGATGTGAGATATATATCCTTTTAAACTGAGATAATAACAGAGAAGCGTGCATTCACGAGGGTTAGTAAAGAAGGCGCAGTTAACACCCCAGTTAGATGACTTTTGCAGCAAAGCTTCTATTAAAGTTGCTGCCAAAAAGTCACTTTATCTTCCCTCCGATGCATCTCAGATTTTATCTACCCTTTTATTCCTTTTGTCCTTAATTTTAAATCCTTTTTATTATTATTTTTTCCCATGTAAGCACCGAGGGTGTTGTTTGGTACTCATTCTTTTGGAAGCAATTATCCACAAGAGAGACGTTCACTTCATTTGGGTTGCATTTTATATCCAAACCATGATAAAAAAAAAAATGTGCACGAAATTGACTTTGCCTGTGTAGTGCAGGCACGGCGAGTCCTTCCCTGTGAATTCCCATTCAGCCGCCCGAGGAAGCAGCCCATTTCGAAGACAAGGTGAGTTGCGATCTCTTAGCCCACATCCTCTCTTGCAGCCCTAAGACTATCTCTTGACTGCCTAAGAGCACAAATAAAAATTTTTCATTTAATTGCACATTATTTCAGACCTTTGGACCTCAAGCTGTCTGCAAATTTGAAAGGAGAGTTACTCTTGCTAGGTGGTTAAAAAAAAGAGCAGAGCTTTGTCGTGGTTGCAAAATCCCTAAGCTTATTTCCTTTATGTGTTTTAGAGATGAACCCTCACTCCTGGGGTGGGGTGGAAAGGGTAATTTGGGGCCGGAGCTCTACAGGGTTCCGTGCAAGCATGACATTTGTGTGTGAAGTTTCATGCATCTTCAAGCACTCTGCCAATACTGCATCCCATGGCATAATCATGTCTGTGTTTCATTTGAACACGCTACTGATGTTTTCAATTAATTGCCATCAGTAACAAATAACGCTTCCTACCTGTCTTATAGCTCTTCAGCAAGAGAGAATTGCATCGATTTTTATCCTTTTTACACAACATGGCTAACACGAAGAGAATGAAGGTCAAATTGTGCATAAGTACCAGGATGTAGGCGATTCCTCTCTTCTCTACCTCTACCTCTTGCAATATTGATTGATTGATTGATTGGTACTGGGGATTGAACCCAGGGGCACTAGAGCACTGAGCCACATCCCCAGCCCTATTTTGTATTTTACTTAGAGACAGGGTCTCACTGAATTGCTTAGTGCTTCACTTTTGCTGAGGCTGGTTTGGAACTGGTGATCCTCCTGCTTCAGCCTCGCGAGCTGCGGGGATTACAGGCGTGCAAGCAGGGCTTGTCTTGCAATATTTAAAAACCCCAATTCACACACAAATGTGAGCAGAAATATTGTGGGCTCTTTTTTGGCTTCAAAGGGCCTATCCCAGACACTCACCAAAGACAGCAAATCTGCACGTGCCCAAAAAGGGGCCAATACTGCAGGTGGCCCTCTGTGACAAGGAGACAATTTTGTTGGGCGGCTCGGTTGCCTGCCTGGGTTGCGCTAGGGAAACTGTTTTTCAGTCTCAAGGAAACACTCGCCAAGGGCATTTTCCACTGGCCGTGTGCTCTGTGCTGTCATCGATGCTCACTTGTCGTGTTACTGGGCTCGACCCGCAGCCCTTCTTCCCTCTCCACAGAACCCTGGATGTCACCTGGCGGGAGCACCCTGATTGTGCACCTTTTAACACAAAAGCAGGTGGATCTTGACTTGGTATCAGCAGTTGGGAACATTCAGACTTCAAAAAAGATTGCTTTGTAATCAATGGACTCGCGAGCGCTGCCAACAATCAATGGGAACAATTCCTTCATTTCATTGGGATTTTCACATTTTATCCTAGAACCTTTGCATTTTTCTTTTCATGAAAAACAATGCCCAAACTTCCAAGTCAGCAAGCCCTGCACCCCCGACCCAGGTTAGTGGGAGTGGGGCTCCCGACAGCCTCTCCAGCATCGGGCTCCATGGTTCACTCCACCCAGTGGCCACCTCTCAGAGGAGGGTGACACTGGGTGACAAAGCCCGGACAGCTGGTGCCTTCAAGGTGCCAGACAGATTCCTCCCTGAAGACCCACCACCTGCAACCTTGTGTCCCCTCTGCCTTTCAAAGGGTCTCTCTGGGGCTTTGACCAACCCTGCCTCGTGCACTGGCTCATCCTCTGCCTCTTTCAGAGTACCCTCCCTTCTCCCAGGAATCCAGAAGTATCCACCCATTAAGCCAAAAATGGCAACGGGAGCCACCATGTCCCCTGGCAGCTGTCTCTCCCTCCCTCTAAACCTGGAGTGCTTCCTGAGTCCTCCTGGGCTCTAGCACATTCCGCCTTAATCATCGTGAGCACTTCCCATGAACAGGCACTGGCTCCACCGGCACCGGCCTGGTTCTGCTCCATGTGGGTGCCCACTTTAGCCCAGGTCAGGTTTGTGTCCTCTGAACATAGGGAGGAGCTTGCCTGTGGCTACAGGAGGTGCCCATTGACAGTAGGACTGACCGCATGCTCTCCACTGCTCCCAGGGGATATGCTTCCCTGTGTACAGAACAGCGATATGCTGTGCACGTGTGACCCGATGTCAAAACCTTTTCCAAATAAAATCCGTGCCAGAACAGACAGTCCTCCACAAGCCACCAGAAACCAAGTGAGCTGACTCGAGCAGTTATCATCGGTGACATTTTTCTTGTGTCCCTCTGCTGTCTCTCAAGACACAAGATCTGGGGATAAATGGTCTAAGTGACAAGTCCTAGGTACCCCCCCCCCCCCGGCTAAGGTGACAAGGAGCATTTGATTGACAGACCCTCTGATACAATCACACAACAGGGTTCCTCCCCCAAAAGAATCGGGGTGCTGCTGCCAAGAAGAAGGCAGTGGGTGACGCCTACTCTCTGCAGGAGGGACAGGCAGATCCTCCCGGACTGGGCTGCTGTTTGTGATCCAGCCTTCCCTGCTGGTGTCCTGCCCTGTCCCCACGACCCTCGTCAACATCAGGAGCCGCTGCTGTGAAACACTGCAGGTGAGCAGACGCTGGCTCCTCAACTCAGGGCGTTTGTCAAAGAGCTTGACGAGTCCCGTCGATAGAGACAAACACCAGAGCATGCGGGCGCACCGTGTCCGAGGGGAAAGAAGTGCCGACACACGGGGCCATACTCCCACTCAACGTGGCCCCCGACGTGAAATGCGCTTCTCCTTACTGTGCAGAACTCCGAGAGTTCTCCAGGGTCCACTCTGCTGCTGCAGCCTTGATCCAGAACCAAGTTCCCTCCAAGCAACATGCCCAAGTCAGGAGAAAGCCACACCCAAGCACAAACAGATGCTCGGCGTGGCGGGAAGCTTAGCTGTCAGACAGGCCTGGCATCTGACCCACCTCCGCCATTGCTGGTGGCATGACCCTGGGCCATGGGTGTGAGCCTCGGTTTCCTTATCTGTAGTAGCAGAATAAAAACAGCATCTACGTTATCTGGGCCACTGGGAAGACTCAGTGCAGTGACCCTTCACGGCCACCACTTGTCACCCTCACCCCTGCAGGACTGAATGCACTGCCACTCATTGTGGTGGCAGTTTTATGTGACAGTCCTCTGCCCTAGAGTAACTTCCCAAAGTTGCTCACACTCATTTTACAGATTAGCAAACCAAGGCTCAGAGAAAGGGGCAATGCGCTGGCCAGCACTCTCCAAGGCTACCAGTGCACTGAGCAGTTGAAAGCCATGGTGACTGATGGGAGCACCTAGGATGCCCACAGATGGGCACTGAAGGTGCAGGCTTCCCGCAGCCAGGAACTGCAGGGGCTGGAGCTGAGAGGAACCCTGCCAGGCCTCCACGTTTTTCCCACTTCATCTTAAAACTGTTACCGCTTTCTTTTTCCATGTCTCTGAAGACATTTTTAAAGGGTGGAAAACACTAAGTTCAAGAGCTGAGGAAATCCCCAAGGGGCAGCACAGGCCGCATCGTTTAGAGGCCCCAGTTCCTTGAGCTGTGAGATGCTCCTCCTTCCGGCTCACAGTGGCTTCCCACAGACTGTCCCCACCACCCACTGGGCAGCCCCACGCCATCTACTCTCAAGGAATCCAACATCCAGGCAGCTGACTCCTGTCTGCCCCGCGATGGGTCCCCGTGGGGACAAGCTTGCTCATGTCTAGTCTTGGGGAACAGGAAAGACACGCAGAGGGGACGAAGGTTCGCCAGGGTGGAGAAGGTGAAAGAATTCCAATATCACATCTCGTTCCTTATTCGGGCAAAATGAAAAGTCCTCATTATTAAATCACAAAGCAATTAAAAAATTAAAAATTTCATAAGACCCTACATAAAAGAAATACAAGTGTTTAATGGTGGATTAGAAAGTGGGAGTAGGGGCAGGGGAGAAGTCGAAGCCGGGGAGTCTCAGGGGGTTCCCTCTCCGGCGGCGATGGAGCTTTCTGCTTCACCCTCATGCCAGCCACAAGAACTAATAAATTCCGGGCTCCCCTGCCTAGAAGCCAAGGCCGATTAATATCTGCCTACCTTGTTACCTAATTCATTATGGAATAGCAGTTAATTTGATTTGATATTATTTTAATAAAATTCTGTAATATATTAGATTGTTTCAGGCTATCAAAATAATTTTCCAATTATTACGGTTACTCAAGCAAGTCTTTTTTTTCCCCTTCATGAGCGGCAGTTGGTCTGACTCAGAATACATTAGCTCCTACAGCTTCATCCTGGCCGGGGGAGCAGGGGATCCATGCATGGCTACCCCGAAAGGAGAGCCCCTGCCAAGAACAGGTGCCCGCAGTTCACAGCCAAGCAGCGTGGACTGATGTGGATCTACGGCCCTGTGACTCTCTGACCATGGGACTGGCGTCCATTCAAGCACCGGGCTAAATTTTAAGACAAGTTTGAGATCCATTTGTGTTTAAAAGTAGCTAAGTACTGAGAACAGTAAGTGGAGCGTTGGCAGTGACATGTGAGCCGTGTGATCGATAAGGCCTGCTGGAAAGAGGACGTGCTTCACAAGTTCAAGTTCGAGCGCTGGCTCACTCTCCTGGCATCTGATTGGCCCCCAGCTCAATGTGGGCAAGAGCTGGGAGGCTCACCTGATCTGCAGCACCGTGTGAGTTGCCAAATGCGATCACTTTGGTTAAAGCAGTTTATGCTGACGGAAAATTGGCACTAAGAAATTAATTCCTGTCTTCCTGTCAGTTCACCTGGAGGTGGGGATGGGGAGGACCCAAACCTTAGGAGCAGATTTGGCAGATAAGTGCTAGGTTTGGAGCGGGAGCCTGGGTTTGGAGCACCAGTCATGACATGGGCCCTCATGTCCGCCCTCTCTGGAGACCCACCTTCCTTATCTCTGTCACTGACTCTCCTAGAGGGTCACTGAGCTCTGAGGTCGCCCATGAGGTCGCTCAGAGGTGCCTTCATTCCTTCAGCAAATGTTTCCCGAGCTTCTTGGATGTGCCTGGCACCAGGCTTTGGTGAGCAAGCAGACAGTGCCCACACAGAAGGCCACCATCCAGAAGCAGAAGCGGGGAAGGGCAGAGACCAGGTCCCCGGGACAAGAGCATGGTCATGTTCAAGTCCAAGGGCTCGACCCCTGCAGCTGTGGGCAGCAGTGAGGCCAGGCTAGGAGGAGCTTCCACCCACTGCCATGAAGGAGGAAGGGCCCTCTGGGTCTGGTGTGCTGACCGAGCCTCCCGCTGGCTCCTGACGTCCTCTGCCTTCACCTCTCTGCCCTTGGCATGTAGGATGAAAGCGCTCCCAAAGGCACCGGAAGGAGGTAACTGCTCACTGCTGTCTGTTACGGAAGGCACAGTAGCTTGGGGTTCTGGAGGGTGCTTAGGGAGGAGCTGGTGAAGAGACTCTGATCAGCAGTGGGTCGGGGTCACGGGGCAGATCTGTCGGCTCTCAGCTCTCCGTCCAGACCTGGAGGGGACAAGCCAAGAACAATGTCACCTGGGAGCACTGCCCACTCAGTGAACAGGGAGCCTGGGTGGACAGCTTCAGGACCCTGCCTGTCCCCTCACCCTGGTCATCTGCAGATCTTGCTGCAAACCAATCATCCTGCCTCAGCTGTGTGACAGATTGACAGCAAGGGTCGCTGGGCCACACCTGGCCTGAGCCGTAAAGGGGCGTTAGGGAGGAGTGAGCAGCTGATTTCGGGCTCCAGCATGCACACTGTGGGAGCCCAGAGGCAGGGAAGGGGCCTCCTCCACTCACCCTCAAATGTTTGCTGAGCACCTACTATCTGCCAGGGACCCAGGACCGGGAGAGCTGGCTCGTGGCTTAGTGGGAGGGACAGAGGGAGGAAAGTCACGTAACACAGCGAGCACCGCCCAGGGAAGGTGCTCCAGGAAAGTTTGTCAGGAGAACACAGGAAGCAGGAAGGGCACAGGCCTTGGAGAACACTGTGGTCCACAGAGATGGCTCCAGAGTGGCCAGGGAGGATGAGTGAGTGTGGTGGAAGGACAGGGCAGCAGACGTGGGGAACTCCCTACTGTAGGGACGGAAAGAGGAAAGGACCACACATAGAGAAGGAACACAGGCGCAGGTCCTTCTAGGAAGGTGACGTCGCATGGGAGTGAAGGCAGAGCATAGAGGAAGATAGGTGGTGGCCAAGGGGACACCCAGGGATGGCCTGAGCCAGGGCCCGACCCGTGGAGCAGCAGAAGCTCCTCAGAGGCAGGTGAGGAGCACGACGGCCAGGCCTGGGGGGCAGGTGGACCAGGCCATGGAGACTCAGAGGAACCGGGGCTCCGAGCTGCTGGAGGGTGACGAGGCAGCTGCCCTGGGAAAAGTGCAGGAGGACCAAGCAGGGGACCAGGAGGGGTTGTCAGCACCCTGTGGCCTCCATCGGGCAGGGTAAGCAGAGCCATGCATACAGGAGTCCCAGGAGGGCAGCCACTGATTGGTGACACCTTTGGGGAGTCTGCTGTGGCCCGTAGCTCATGGACGTCCCCACCCGACTGGGGCAGAACACTTCTGGGAACTTGTCCTGAGTGTGTCCCAGATTGATGTTTCCACCATTCAACCTGCACCCCAGGAGTCCGCTCCCCAAAATCCCACCACATTGCTTGACGCCAGCAGAGACAAAGCGGCTCAGCACGGGAGCCTCAGAGAGAGGCCATGCGTCCCCTCTGCCCTCTGCTCTGGCGAGTCACTGTGTCCTTGTCTGTACGTGGTAGGCTTATTGTCTAATGGAAGCTCTGCAGTGAGACACAAGGAGGAAGAAGAGTGAGCATTCTATGCAGGCTGGCACCCCTTAAAATAATACGTGTGATCATTCAGAAGGCCTCCTTCCGAGCCAAGCTTCCCGTCCCCAGAGAGAACTCTCCATTCTTCTCAGGAGCCTAAAGGAATGGGTCGGATAGAGCCCCCTCCAAAAGACGCGGCCATCCAGAATCTGTGAATGTGACATCTTCAAAATCGAGGTCTTGTGCAGGTGAAATTAACTTACAGACACTGAGGTGAGGTCGTGCTTGGTTATCTGGTGGACCCTAATGGCATGATTAGTGTCCCTATAAGGGACAGATAGAGGGAGCTTTGAGACACCTGAGAAGACAGGGGCAGAGGTTGGAGCCATGTGGCCACAAGCTCAGGAGCTCTGAGCCCCAGATGCTAGAGGTGGGGGCTCCTCCTCCAGGGCACCACCGGGTTTGATCTTGGACTTGCGTTGCCAGAACCAGGAGAGAATCAATTTCTGTTATTTAAAGCCACGGAGTCCATGAAAGCCACCCTGAGAACAAGTCCACCTCAGCTGTGTCACTATACAGCTTTTTTTTTTTTTTTTTTTTGAACCAGGGATTGAACTAAGGGACACCGGCCACTGAGCCACATCCCCAGCCCTGTTTTGTATTTTATTTAGAGACAGGGTCTCACTGAGTTGCTTACGGCCTTGCTAAGTTGCTGAGGCTGGCTTTGAACTCGCAATCCTCCTGACTCAGCCTCCCAAGTCGCTTGGATTACAGGCGTGCACCACTGTGCCCGGCTTACTATATAGTTTTTAGATCAAAAAGTTAAAAAAGTGAAGGTTTTACATGGACAATTACTGATCTAAAGACATGTCCCCCAGGAGAAAAACTCAGCATTGCAGACACACAATTCAAGAGTTGCATGAAACAACACGGATTGAAGTTAATATTGAGTAGTCTGAGCTGGCCCAGAAAAACCACAAAGCCTTGTCTTGTACTTGACACTTGACCCCTAGTGAGACCCACAGGGTGAAGGTGTCACTGTCCGGCTGTTAGAGGTGGACACAGAGGCTCAGGAGACTGATGCTTCCCAATCCTCGCAGCAGGAGCAGCACCTAGGACAGGCCCCAGGCCCGCTGCCTGTCACCTGCTTCCGTGTGCCAGGAGCCACTCCACACCAGCAGGGACTTTCTCAGCGGTTGTAACTAGCTCCTATTTCTAAACGACAGTATTTCTGAGAGGGCCAGAATGTGACTCAGAGGAAACCCATACGGTCAACCAGCGCCCAGGTCCACTGCTCCCAGGGTCCGAGTCCCGGCTTTGCAGTGCAGAAGCAAGGCCGTGACCTTTCCGCCTCGTCCGGGTCCGACCCGAGGCTACTGTTTCTTTCAAAGAGTCCTCAATACATAATCTGCTCAAGTGATGCGGAGGCTGGAAATTGCTGCAAGATGGTTATAAAGTCTTTGTGCGGATGACTTTTCCATTTGGTGGGAAACTGGAAGGCCTTATCACCCTTTTATAACTTTCCATATAATTTTTATGAAACCCAACAGCCGGCATCAAAGACTCCGGGTTGAAATTGCTCCTGTGATCCAAACCCAGTGGCAGAGTTGGGCTGGGAAACGCAGAGGCTCACATCTGCTGGGTGCAGCCCGGGTGTCAACGGACGCAGGACGGACGAGGCTCAAGCTTAGCCTCACGCTCAGGTACTGAATACGGCCACTAGGAGGGAACGACCTCAGCCCTCTCCCATGGCTTTACCCAAAGGCCCAAGGCTGGGAGGCCAAGCGGGCTGCATAGAGCAGCCAGCAGGGGAGCCACCTGGCTGAGCAGGGGCAGAGCAGGGATGTAGTCAATGCCCCTGCTCCCTGCCAGCTCTATAGAGAGGCTGAAAGAAGAGGCCGACCCTTGGAGGCTAGCACCCCTGGGCAAACTCACAGGCCCTCCTGCCCAACACGTGACACCAGGAGGACATTGCTCCCCTTTCAGCCTCACTCAGACCATTGCACAGGGGTGACATGAGGACTGGGAAGACAGACTGTCTCCTTTAGGGACACGGAACGAGGGAGCCACAGGTTAGATAGCTAGGTCATGGGTTAGGAGGCCGAATGGACCTGGATTCGAGCTCCACCTCTGTCAGGCAATAAGTGCTGCGTCTAGAGGTGTCCATCTGCCTTTTCTTGGCCTCAAGTGGGGGGGACGCAGGACCAACCCAAGGGTCTCAAGAAGAGGTCCTCCTGGATTGTCAGGGTAGGCCCTAAATCCACCAGTCCTCGTGAGAGAAAAGAAAGGCAGCCTCTACCCAGACCCAGAGAACACTTGGAGGTGGAGACCAAGTGATATGTTTGCCACCAAGGGTCGGGGTGGTGGCAGCCACAGGGGCCAGGAGGCGTAGAGCAGAGCCCTCTTGGAGCCTCCAGGAAGAACCAGCCTGATGCGCACACCCTGGCCTCCAAATCTGAGGGTCAACTCGTATCTGCTGTTTTAAGCCACCCAGTTTGTGACTGCAGCCCGGGAACTGAACGCACTCGCGAGTCCAGCGCCCAGACGGGAGAGGCCCTCACCGGGCAGTCGGGAGAGTGCGAGCAGAGATCCCAGACCAGTGAGGAGAGTCTCCACAGCCAGGCAACACCAGGGCCTCCATGCAGGGGATGGCCCTCCGCTCCTGGGGAGACCGTCCTGGCTAAGACCTCTCCAGAGCCCACATGCCAGATGGCATCTGGACCATGCCAAGTTGGCATGGCGAAGGTCACAGAGTAGTGAAGGCCCCGGGGCAGAGGTCACACGATGGCAGAGACAATGCACAGCGCTGTGTCTCCTGATCCTCAGTCGAGTGCCTTTGTCTTCTGTTTGCTTTGTTTTGCGTTGGTTGAAAGGACACGCGTGTAAGTTGGTGGGTGTGTTTTTGACTTGGAGAACACCAAACGTTGCCTGTATACGAGGGAAGACAGGGGAGAGCCTGGGACAGGTTCCGCCAGGCCTCAGAAGGAAGCAGCACTGCAGCACCATCTTCTTGGACTCCCGGTCTCCTGAACTCTGAGACAGTCCATTTCTGCTGTTTAAGTGATTACCTTGTGGCGCTTTGTTACAGCCCTCATAGAAATCTAATAAAAATGGTTATTTGTACCATTTGCCGGAATCTATCTTTGCTACCAGAAGGACCTCACCATGAAATCTATTTCTCTGAACAATAAGGTAGTTATACAACTTTTTCTTTTCAATGACATGTGATTGATCAGTGTCATTGGAATATGATTTTATCCTCCAAGTTAATATAAGAAATGCTGGACAATTGAGCTCCTTTCATTTACAATCTGATTTGAATATTATTGCTCTACACAATTTGATTCTACCCTTTCCCCTAGAGGAGCTCTGACTTCTACGGGATCAATATTCTTCTTAAACTTACCTATATTTTTTTTTCTTTTATTACCAAAAACACTCCTGGAGCCCCTAAGGATGGCCACGTTCTTCTAACTGCACCCAGATCAGGACAAGGTTAGAAGTCTGAGAAACTTTCAGCCCTTCTGCCTGTGGTCATTGATGGAGCTCGGGAACATCTCTCCTCGGGAACATCAGGTTTCCTCACCTGTAAACTGAGCATAAACAGGGCCAAGCCAAGATCTTGCCATTAGGATTCAAGCAGAGAGTCTTTTTGAAGAGCACAGCATGAGATCTCAGTGTTCAGCACAAAGCTGTAAAACTTCTGGGAGACACGGGTGCAGTCCTCGTGGGCTTGGGCTAGGCAAGAATTTCTTAGTTTAGAACAAAAAGCACAAACCATAAAAGAAACAATATTGACAAATGAACTCCAGCACAATTAAAAACTTAGTCTTTGAAAGACACTTTTAAGAGAGCAAAAAGACAGGTTTGGTGGGAAAAAATGCAAATTATTAATCTGACAAAGAACTCACGTCCAGAGTTTCGGCAGAAAGCCCGCCGAGGAAGAGATGTGGACGTCAGACCGAAGTGTTCGCCGTCCTCATCACTCGAGAAGGACACATTCGGACACGTAATGAGACACTGCAGCGCGCCTATCAGAGCGGCTCTTCAAGGCTGGCAATGCTCAAAGGTGTCAGAGATGCAGCCAGCTCAACTCACGCACGCGCTGCTGGAAGTGCGTAAAGCACACCGCCACTTTGGAAAAGGGTCGGCCGCTTCTGACAGCGTCAACGTGCACACTCCGCAGACCCAGCGTTCCCCTCCTGGGTATCCACCTAAAAGCAATGAAAACCTGCGTCACAAAAGCCTGCATGGAGATCTTCAGAGCAGTCCCCTTTCACAATTGCTGATGGACGCAGATGCAAGTGCATCCATACAAGGGAATGCAACCAGGAAATAAGCAGTAATGAACCCCGGGGCACCGTGTCGCACGCCTGTGATCCCAGCGGTTGAGGAGGCCGAGGCAGGAGGATCACAGGTTCAAAGCCAGCCTTAGCAACTTAGTGAGACTGCAGCAATCTAGTGGGACCCTTTCTCAAAAAATAAATAAATAAAGGGCTGGGGATGTGGCTCGGTGGTTAAGCACTCCAGGTTCAATCCCCACTATCAAAAAAAAAAAAAAAAAAAACGAACTACCGATACATGCTAGATGCATTCTGCCGAGCAAAATGAAGGCAGGCCCCAAGCTGCAGAGCGTGTGATTCCAACCATAACCAGCTTGCAGACACAGCAAGTTTAACCAAAGTGCTAAGGACGGGAGCTCTAGAGCAAGACAGGCTGAATTTGAAGCCCCATTGGCCTCACCCTCCCTGTGCCCAGGCCTTGGGCAGCTTACTCAACCTTTCTGTGACTCAGTGTTCACATCTATAAAGAGGGAATAGTGAACTAGAGCACCTAGTTCAAATGTGAACATCCCTGGAAGCGGCTAGAATTGCATCCCGTGCACGGAGTGACTCCTTAAGCACTGGCTGCCGTGACTGCTCTTGCCACATAATGGTGACAGTTGCTTCAGAGAGCATGAGGCAGGGAGTCAGGACCTGGAGGCTCTGGTTCTTGAGGCAGCTCAGTTTGATTTGCAATGACAAGAACACGGGTTTGGGGTCAGACAGGGTGAGGTCGCTGGCCCCCTGGGCTGCCTCCTTGTGCAGATGCAGCCTAGAGAATGAGATGCAGGCAGGCTTTGACCCAGGTCTTCCCAACTCCTGAGTCAGACTGTCCTCTAAGAATTTCTCATGAATTAAATTCCAGACCCAGGGTTGGAGGGAACCAAAGGAGAGCAGAGAGAGAGAAGCCACAGGGAGACTTGGCTGCTTCCACATCAGGGATTTTCCCATCACTACACTCTGACTGAGGGTTTAGTGTCCGGGGTCTGCTGTGGGCCTGGGATGCAGAGGTGAACAAGATGACGGAGACCCAGGCTTTGCCCGTGGGAAGTTCCTGTCTAATGGGGACACGCCTAGTAACTCATGCATGGCACCCGACAGGACAGTGGGCACTGGGGCGTGTGCCTTCTGGATGTAACAGAAGTACAGACAGACAGCCCTGCCCAGAGGGAGTTGCTTGAGCCAGGTCTTAATGGAAGAGGAATTTCACCAAGGATTAGTAGCTTTGCAAACTGCAGGCCACACCCAGCTCGTAGACAGACCTCATCTAACTGTCAGAGGGCTGAAATACGGTGAGATGCCAACCTTTAAAAGTCAGACTTCACAAAAGTAAGATGTGGCCCCCTGGAACCTGGTTGGCTGCTTGAATTCAGCCAACTGGAGCTAAACCATAGCCACCACCCACTTTGGACAGGACAAGCCAACTTCAATGTGCCAGGGTCTCCCACCCAACCTGGCCAGCTTTATTCCACTGCCTCGTTCCTGTACACATTTGAGTTTGTAACTCTGAGACCACAGCCTTCACCTGGGCTGTCAGTCAAGCTCTGATTGCTTCATACAGAAGCATGCTTTATTGCACATGTCTCAGCATGAGCATTCAGCTGGAGAACTCCCCAGCAATCCCGAATCACTCTTCCCATTGCACAGAAGGAAATACTGTGGCTGAGAAGGTGTGGGGACGTGGGCCATCTGCTTTGCATTTAATTGAACCCCACAGCTGCTCTTCCCTGGGGGTTCAGGGCTTTGCATTTCACAGTAGCCAAAGCAAGGTTCTGAAGAGTTGGGAGGCTTGTCCAATGTCACTGGGCTAGTAAGAGCCAGAGCTTGGACAGGCCCCAGGAACTGGTGCCTTTCCCACCATGAAAGGGCTTCCTCCCACAGAGAAAGGGCTGTGGAAGTCAGTGGGGTGTCAAAGTCCAGGGCAGACCAAAACCAGAGTTTGGTATCACCCAAATGTCAACAGCAAGAGTGGTCAGCTGGTGTTCCCTGGGTTGTAAACACATGCACACACACACACACACACACACACACACACTCAGAGTCACAGGCTTGTTCTTTGGGACACATCTGAGCATCACCAGCCCCAGCAGCCCAGAGACAGCCCAGCAGGCATTAGTCCTAGGCCACCAAGAGACTTTTACTTCATATTAAGTCAATCTGGCCTAGATCAGAGATAAGTGGGAATAATTTCTTTAAACGAAAAAGCAAAATCTTTCAGTGGAACCTCCCAGTGAATAGTCATGAGGGGCCAGGGCAAGGGGCCAGGGGCTGGGCTCCAAGGCTTGGCATGTGCAGGCAGCAGACAGGGAGACTATGACCCTTCCTGGTTACTCGGAATCTCAGTAACATCTCTCCTTACCAGGACAGTCACAGAATAAGCACGTCATGCCTCAGCCCTTGGCTGGCTCAGGGTATGTGAGAGGGCGAAGGCCAGCACCCCTGCAGGGATGGCCTCTCTGGTGGGACAGAAAGACCAGATACAGGGGCTGCAGAAGACCCTCCAAGTGCTGCACTAACTACCCCACCCAACGTGTCTCCCTGGTGCCATCTTGTATTAAAAGCCCCACATCCACCCAGGCGGCCAAGTCCCACACCAGAGTCCCACCTGCACCCGCAATGCCACGCCAGAAGACCACCATCCCAGTGAGCCCCAGAACAGGTTCCTGTCCTCACTGCTGTGCCTGCCCCTCTCCTAGTCTGCACCATTCGGGCCACCACCTTCCATCACCTGGGCCAAGCCTAAGCCTTCTGTCTCCCTCCTGCTCACCATACAGCCCCCAGAGGCCTCTCAGAGGCTGAGGTCCCATCCCTTCCCAGCTTCAAGTGCTTCAATGGCTTCACATCACTCTTAGAATACAATCAAATTGGTTGGCACATGGAGTCCAGCCCCTGCATCTCCCCATCTGGGCCCATCTGTCTCCCCCCTGGGCTCCCCATCTCACCTC
Organism: Glaucomys volans; assembly: GCA_020662805.1. Taxonomy (NCBI): domain Eukaryota; kingdom Metazoa; phylum Chordata; class Mammalia; order Rodentia; family Sciuridae; genus Glaucomys; species Glaucomys volans. The sequence continues at coordinate 150,154 of JAJEJO010003199.1, read as the reverse complement.
CAGCGCTAGGCTCCCCAGCCACACCTCAGCCATGCCCCAGCCCTGCCCCAAACCACGCCCCCAGCCACACCTCACTGCACCCTTCATTTGTCTACAGCTTTGTGAAGGTGTGAAGCCCCCAGATTCCCACCATGTCCGTGAAGAAAGGTTGCTCTTCCTCACTCAGAACAGCATCTGGCCACAGTGGGTCCGAGTTCAGGCACCTGATGACGAGCAGAGCCCAGGTCACAGCAGCAGGGAGGGCCAAGGGGTCGGCACAGGACTGGGGATTCAGCACAATCTGGAGATGGGAAGGCAGCTACTCAGGGCCCTTTCATGGCAGAGGATCTAGAGGCCATAGAAGTGGAGACTTTCTCTAAGCTCAGGCAAGCTAACCTCGCAGTCTCCCAGCCCTTACTCGGATTTTTAAATCCCTTTCTGAAGCCTCTTTTTTTTTAATGTCCCCTTAATATTTGGGTAAGAACAGATGAGAGAAAGGAATCAAGGGGATGAATTGAATTTAGACAAAAAAAAAAAAAATACAACCCACAGGATTGTTCGACCCTGGATTACAATCCTACCATTCCCAATCAATCCCACTTCATCCAGTCTGACAGACCTCATGTTCATTTATAAGGTCAATGTTGAAAGAACAACTTTCTAACGAGGTTAAACTGTGGACTCATTTTCCAGGCAGTTCAGTGAGCTTCGGGTGTACTCCCCCACCCTGGGTTTGTCAATTTCAGCATTTCTTTGGAAGGTACAGTAGAAAATCTGGTGCCGTAATCTCTCCCACCAAGTGTGTGGTGTTGCTGGACTCATTACTGTCTAGTCTGGATCTCTGATTCCCAGATGGAGAAACTTGGACGCAGACGTGGAAGAGAAATATCCCCAGTGAAAGGCAGACACAGAAGCAAGACTGGGAGCCTCCAGCTCCCACCGCAGGTCTCCTTGCTTAGCAAGGAGCTGCCTCTGAAGTGCCTTCAAGGTTATTCCAAAGCTCTCTGAGCAAGACAGACTCTGCTAGCCTGCAGCACCATTGGTAACCGAAAAGGAGAAGATGCTAAACAACCTTGAAAGGGAAGGATGAGGTTGAAGGACTTCTCTCCCTGGTTTCAAGCTTGCTGCAAAGCTATAGCGATCAAGGCATCCGGGTGCAGACACACAGGGACAGACGGACAGACCAACGGAATAAAACCGGGAATCCAAAACTGAAGCTTGGTGCACAGGGGCAGTTGATTCTTTACCAGATTGCCTAGACAATAAATAGAGGAAGAAAAGTCTTTTCAACAAATGGTGCTGGGACAACTGGATGTGGAAGGAACTGGACCCTCCCCTTCGCAGTGCAGAGTCGCACTCATGGCGGACCCAACCCCTCAGTGAGAGAGCTAAGGCTGAAAAGGTGAAGGAAGTCTGTGAGTCCAAACTTCAAGCGACAAGAGAAAAATATAGGCAAGTTGGACTTCATCAAAATGTAGGGCTTTTTATGTTTCATGGAACATCATCAGGGAAGTGAAGGGCCAGCCCACAGGATTGAAGGGAAGATTTGTGAGTCATGTATCTACGCAAGGATTTGTATCCAGAATATATAACAAATACCTGCACCTCCTATAAAGCGTATGCCACTTAGTTCTTAAATAGACAGAGGATCTGAACAGACATTTCTCCAAAGATGATACTTGAGTGACCAATAGGGACAGGATTTACTGCTGTGGCCAGGGCAATGCAAATTAGCAACACAGCAAGGTACCCCATCCCCCCAGGATGGCTGGAATCCAGCGATGGACAGCAACCGTTATGGGCGAGGATGCCGGAGGCTCCTCCCTGGTGGGATATAAACAGGTGCAGCCACGTGGGAGAAGGATCTGGTGGCTCCCTGAGTTAAATTCACAGCTACTGCACAACTCAACAGTTCTGCTCCTAGGTGCACGTCCAAGAGAGACGAGACCATGCACAGAAACTTGCACGTGTTCCCAAATGGAGAACAGGTGGAAACACAAACATCCGTCAGCCTGAGGATGGTGGGTAAAATGCACATTCACCAGAGGCCTATTATTTAGCAACAAAAAGGAAGAAAGGTCCGGTCCATGCGGCAACGTGGATGAGGCTTGGAAATGTTATACTGCAAGAAAGAAGCTGTCACAAAAGACTACGTGTAGTGTGACTCCGTTTATTCAAAATGGCCAGAAAAGCCAAATCCAAAGGGTCAGAAAGAAACCAGTGGTTGCCTAAGGCTGGGTCAGGAATAGGGAGGAGGGAGGAAGGGGTTCACAGTTCTTTAAATGGTGAACTCTACCCCTGCAAACTCTGTCTTGGTTAAGCTATTTTTCCTCTTTTTATTGTTGCATATTAATTTTACAGAGTGGTGGGGGAGGGGAGGTATTGGCCAGTGAAATTGATCAAATTACATTTCTATGGATATACAGACAAGCCTCCATAAAACTGTTTTTTAAAAAAGAAAGGGAGATATTTAAGCAAATGCTTAAATTAAATTATTAATCATTTATGATTCAGTACCATTGAGTGACAAGGACATTCTAAGTTCTGGGGTATGGCAATGAATCTACCCCATGTAAGTTCCCTAAATTCTGTCAGATGATAGAGAGAAGAAGCAGATAAAGTGTAGTCCATGGGCCAAGTTCAGCCCACCCCCTGTTCCTGTAAATAAAGTTTTAATAAAATGCCAAGGTCATTCACTTACGTGTTGTCCCTGGACGTTGTTGTGCCATAACAGTAGGACGAGTAGCTGCAACTGAGACAGCAGAGCCCGCGGGGCTGGAAACATTTGCTCTCTGTCCATTTGTAGAAAGTTTGCTGATTGCTGTAAGAGCGTCAGATAATGATGTGTTATGACAAAACAGGGCAAGGGGACAGCAGGTGACAGGAGATGTTAGAGATAGAGTAGAGAAGGTCCTTCCAAAAAGAAAAATGGCACAGGAGTAGGAACCTGAATGCAGCCACCAATGTGAGCAGTTTCCAGGACAGGGAACTGAAAATGCAAGAAGAGGAGCTAGCAAGACAGTGTCCCCAGGTGGCCAGGCCACAGCCCAACCCAGGCAGATCATGGCGTCATCTCCGAATCTTAGGAGAGCGGGCTCCAGACGCACCGCCCCCTGTGACGGTGACCCATCTAGAATGGAAACCTCAAGCTCATCACACTCCTCTCGGCAGGGGAGCCAGTCAGGCGAGGGACAGCAGTTGTGTGGAGGACCGGTCAGAAACCCAACTTGTCACGAGTCACTGTGTGCCGCAGTGAAGACTTATTTAAATCTGATCTTATTATAGTAAGGACCTATTTCCTTTCCATCTCAGGTGAGGCCCCTCCCTCTCTGGGGTCTGTTCCCTCTGATGTGCATGGCAATCAGTCTCCTCCCAATAAGCACAGTGCCTGCCCCAGGACCAGGCAGGGCAGGTGTCCCCACTACATGCCACTAGATTCAAGTGCAGACTGTCAGGAGGGCTGGCAGAGCCTGCAGTCCTCAAGGCCAGCTCCTCCTGGAATGCCCAGGACCCCTGTAATCATGCCCCCGAGGAGAGGCACGGGCACAGGTATACTGTCCCCCCAGGTCCAGGACAAGGAGAACACAGAGGTCACTACTTGACATGCACAAGCCTGCAAAATAGTGAATTAAAAAGACACACCAGAGGAGCCGTGAGGACGCCACATGGGTCTCTTCACAGGGCCAGGTTGAGACAAGTTCTGGAACATTTTGGAAACACATGCCTTATTGATTTGTGGTGCAACCGGGCTGTTCTACCTACTCGCCTGACAAGGACTCAGGACAATGAGGAAGTTCTGTGCAGGCATGGCACCCATGCAGAGGGCCCAGGTGGCTTGCAGTGCAGACCCCTGGGTCATCGTCTGGAATCCCAGGGGACCTCACAGGTTATGCTATTAGCCAGCACGCACGTTGGAGCTGAGAGTGCGGCTGGAGGTGCACTCCGCCGCCTGCCTTGAGGGGCCCTTCAGTGCCCCGTTCTCCAGCGGTATCTCCTCCTCCCTCTTTCAAGCATCCGCATCAAGACAAAGTATAGCCTAGGGGTCCAGGAGAGCAGTCCTCCCCCACTCCCAGGGCCACCTCCATCCCCCAGGGTAACTGAGTTCATCTCTGGAAATGGTCCCATCCCACAGGACCGAGCTGCCCCTCCCAACTGGCTTTTCACAGATCTCATGACACCCAGCACTCACCTGGGATCAAAAGATCCAGGATATACCTGACTCCTTCTTGTCCCCAGGCCCAAAACATTTTCTGAAGCTAATATTTGCTGGGTTCCAACTAAATCTTGAGTAGAACATTTCAGATCTGGGGCATGGAAGAGAGAAAATGGAGAAGCTAGGGATGAGCGGGTGGGTGTGGAGCTCACCTGTCCCCAGCAGTGTCTGTTCTATCTAACAGGCTCTACTCCAAGCACCATAGCAACCACCAGGGACCCAGAAAGCACGTTTGAAGATCACAGGATAACCCAACACTTCTGTTATATAGAGGAGGAAACTGAGTCCCAGGGACAGGAAATGGCCTGCTCAGAGGCAAGGCAAAATCTGACCAAGTCCCTAGTCCTATCAGTTGAAATATTAGAAGACTCTTTCTATAAAGGACCCATTAGCAAACATTCTTGGTTTTGAAGACATTCCGTCTGGTGCAAATGCTAAATTTCACTATAGAAGCCATAGACCTTGCATAAATGGGTGGGTGTGATTATGTCCCACCGAAACCTCATTTACAAAAATAAGCAGTGATTTCCACACCCATGTATGTCCATGGGAGCATTATTCACGTTAATCAAAGGTGGGAGCAACCCAAGGGTCCACCTGTGTGTGAAAGGATAAGCAAAACACAAGGTGCCCAGACTTTGGATACAAAGGAATGATATTCAGTTTTCATAAATATTTATTTTTTTGATTTGTTTATTTGTTCCAATTAGTTCTACATGACGGCATAATGCATTTTGATAGATTATGCACAAATGGAGCACAACTGCTCATTCCTCTGGCTGTACATGATGCAGTCACACCAGCCATGTAATCGTACGTGTATCTAGGGTAACATGTCTGTCTCATTCCACTGTCCTTCCCCTCCACATCCCCTCCCCTCCCCTCACTCCCCTCTGCCCAATCCAAAGTTCCTCCATTCTTCCCTAGACCCGCCCCCATTATGGATCAGCTTCCATCTATCGGAGAAAACATTTGGCCTTTGTTTTTTTCAGATAGGCTTATTTCCCTTAGCATGATATTCTCCAGCTCCATCCACTGACCTGCAAATACCATAATTTCATTCTTCTTTAAGACTGAGAAATATTCCATTGTGTTTATGTACAACATTTTCTTTATCCATTCATCTGTTGAAGAGCACCTAGGTCGGTTCCATAGCCTAACTATTGTGAATCGAGCTGCTATAATAAACATTGATGTGGCTGAGTCAACTGCAGTATGCTAATTTTAAGTCCTTTGGGTATAAACCAAGGTCAAAAAGGGGGTCCTTTCCAGGTTTTCTGAGGAATCTCCAAACTGCTTTCCAGAGTGGTTGCACCAATTTGCAGTCCCACCAGCAATGTATGAGTGAACCTTTTTCCCCACATCCTTGTCAACTTTATTATTGCTTGTATTCTTAATAATTGCCCTTCTGACTGGAGTGAGATGAAATCTTAGGGTGGTTTTGATTTTCTGTTCCCTTGAGATATACACGTCAGTAGAGTGTATCATACATACATGGAGTATAACTTCCCGTTCTTGCGGTTGTAACACCATGTGGAGTTTCACTGGTTGTGTTTTCATATATGAACACCGGAAAGGGCTGTCTGATTCATTCTACTATAGAAGGAAATTCAGACACGTGCTGCACCCTGAGTGGACGTCCAGAGCTGCTGAAAGGAGCCAGTGAATTGTGCCTTGTGCAATAGGCTAGGCACGAAAGGACAAAGAGCAGATGATCCCACTTCTGTGAAGTACCTGGAGCAGTCAAATGCAGAGATGGAAAGCCGAGTGGACATTCCCAGGCCAGGAGGGGGCCATGGGGACTTGTTGCATGGCACATGGTTGTAGCCTGGGAAGATGAGAATCCTGGAGACGCCTGATGGTGATGGCAGCACAAGGTGAAGGAACCTGTCATGGTTGAAACAGAGGTGTTCCCCAGAAGCTTGCATGTGGGACAATGCAGGAGGGGTCAGAGGAGAAGTGAATGGGCTGCAAGAGCCTTCACCAGTCAGTGGGTGAATCCCCTCAGGGAGTAACTGGGTGGTAACTGAAGGGAGGGTGTGGCTGGAGGAGGGGTCCCCGGGGGGCGTGCCTTTGGGCTGTGTGTTTTGCCCCTGGGGAGGAGAGCTCTCTCTGCTTCCTGATTGCCCAGTCCTGAGCTGCTTTCCTCTGGCACACTCTCCCACCATGTTGTTCTGCCTCACCTCGGCCCAGAGCAATGGAGTTGGCCATTTTTGGTGAGACCTCTGAAACTGTGAGCCCCAAATAAACTTTTCCTCCTGTAAAATTGTTCTCGTTGGGTCTTTTGGCCACAGATGTGAAAAAACTGACTGAACCAGTATTCAAGGCAATGACCTGTGCACTTCAGAATGGCTAAGGCGGTCCACTCTACGTTATGTGTACTTGGCCACCGTTAAAAAAAAAATTGTTTTATTTTAAATCACTGGACCAAGTTTGGCCTCTGAGCTATAGTTTACCAACCCCTAAACAGTTCAGGCCACTTTGTTGGTGACAAAAAGCTGATCAGACAGCAGAGGATGCAGAGGGAGCTGAGGGGTTTCCTGGGGTGCAGGGTAGGCACCACCCATGATCCACTGACGGAGAAGCCCACTGCAGGTTAAGGAATGCTACCTGGTAATGCGTCACCTAGCTGGAGCCATCAACTTCCGTCACTCTAGCCACAGCCAGACTGAAAGTGGCAGCCGTCATGGTGTGCCGGGTTTGGAATCCCGGCTGTGCCTGGGGAACCCCTATCCCAAGGCGGTACACTTAGCTTTCCCAGCCTGTGTCCCCACCTGTGGAAATGTTGCACCATATGACCTCCGAAATGTAATGATAATAGTTCCCATGCCAGGCTATACTTTTATTTTATGAAAAAAAAAATACAAATAGCCTAACAGAATAAAAGATCAAGGAGGGTTATGTCATTTCTTTTTGTTTCCAAATCTTAAATTAACAATGACTTAAAAAGTAAGGTCCCTCAAGGGACCAGGACAATTATTTTTAAAATGAACAATTAAAAGAGCAGGAGACCTGCCAGGTAGCTGTCACAGCAGTGGGCAGCCCGTCCTGGACTCAGGGTGGCCAGGGGCGAGCCCTGGAGGCCAGGACAAGATGCTAGGTTGTTCCTACAGACAAAAGCCCAGGCTTGGGTTTCTCCTTGAGAAAAATAAATAAATTTTTTCAGCTCAGAAAAGAGTGCGGCAACAGAGAAAGAGCTTCAGGTCCAGAATGTGCCTGTTTCCCTTCCACCGAGAGGTGAATGTTTGCATCTGCCCCATAGTGACACGCTGAAACCCAGCAACCCCAGTACCTGATGCTGGGAGGAAGAGGAAAGGGGTGCGGGGAGGAGATTAGGGTGACATTAGGTCATGAGGGTCAGGTCCTCATGGGATCAGTGGCCTTCGCAAAAGAGGAAGCCCTCTTTCTGCATGTGTGGGGACACCGGGAGGAGGTGGCTCTCTGCCAGCCAGGAAGAGGGCCGTTCCCAGAGCCCACCCAGCTGGGCCGCCCTGATGCCAGACTCCCAGCCTCAGCTGCAAAAGTCAGTTTCTGCCGTTGAGGCTCCGGGCCTGCTGCTTTCTCTGTAAGACAGCCTGAGCTTACACACCTTCCCTGCCCCGTGGTTTCAAAGATCCATGTCAGTAGCCGTTTCCAGGGTCCCTCGTGTTCACTGGATTCCAGGAGAATTGGTCAGCGAGACAGGCGCAGCTGGGGTTGGGAGGCTTCAAGTGTGCTGTGGCTGAGGGGCACCTTCTAGAACGTGCCTGTCTGAGGTCGGCCAGAGCAGGCTGGAGAGGAAGTGTGAGCCAGGGACCCGAAACACCCCCAGAGGGTGCCCTTGGTCCTGTCCCCCACACCGTGGGCAGCTGGAGCCCATCCTTGCAGGGAGCTAAGAGCCAACACCGAGCATGTTCCCCAGGTGACGGGGTTAAGGAGCCAGGTCCTCGCACAAGGACTTCTGCAGTCATTGTGGGGACGGGAATCCAGCGGCTTCTGCGACAGTGAGAGGGTATGTGGCCTGTCTTTTATTTTCTCTTTACACTTACTTTATTCCTTTTGAATTACTCGAGAGAAGACCTTCTCTTCTAAAGAGACTAAAGAATCTTCTTCTTTAGAGACTAAAGAATCTTCAGTTCAGGACAAAAACCTAGTGACGTGATCATTCATTCATTCTCTCAGGGGCGACTTGCAGGCCCCGCCTCTGCATGCAAGCTGGAAGGTGCCTTGGACTTGTCAATCATCTCTGGTCCAGCTCCAAGACCAGTTCATCCAACAGTCCTCCCATCTCCCTCCTCACTCCTCCCTCTCGGTCTTCAGGGACATCCTTCCCTGCCTCCCTGCCTCCCTGCCTCCCCGCTTCTCCTCCTCCCTTGGCTACCCTGTCACCAGCAGAGAGATCTTTCAAAGCCAAGCCCATGATCAACCCTCTCTATGGACTTACAGGATAAAGCCTCATCTCACTCACGGACCCTACTGCGCCCTCTGAGCACCCCAGCTCCTCCCTGCAGCTCACCTGACGGCAGGTGATCCTCATCCTGACTCACCCTCCGCTTCCCTGAGCTGGGGTTTATTCTCTCTCCTCCTGTTCTCTTCAGCCTTAAAGAGCCACAGCAAGCACTGCCCCCTCCATGATGACTCTTCTGGACCCAGGCCCAAAGCATGTCCCCTCAGACCCAGCCCAGAGCTGTCCAGGTCCGGCACCGACTGTGGGGAGCTGGAGCCAGGCTGCCGCCACGTCGGCACGGCACAGGGCCGCAGACCCCAGGGAGGCCCTGTCCTTACATCAGCGAAGGAAGGGGGAAGCTGCTCGGCTTCCGTCAGGACAGGGGAAGGCAGACCGGCTCTTGGTCACCTCTCTGAGTGCTCTGGGGTACTCGGGGAGGAAATGATTCTGTCCCTTGCTAAATGTGAGACTGAGAATCTTTGCTGACTCCCAGGGACCCCTAGAGCCGGCTGACCACAAAGACCCAGCACAGGGTCACACGTCCAGCCAGGCCAGCTTGCAGGGGGCAGCCACAGACTGCAGGGCCGGCAGTAGGCACGCGGATGTCGAGAACTCCGGCCACAGAGGAAATGGCCCTTGGCCACACTGGGGCTCTGGACACCACAGGGCACCTCCCTGCAGACACTGAGCCTGGTGGTGCCTCTGCTCTGCCCGCGCCCTGCAGAGCCCGGGCATGGACGCCACCTCCCTCCACCCGCCTCCCTCCCTTCCTTCTATATATACAGATATTGACTATTTCGACCCTGGCGCACCCTGGGACATAGCAAAATGTTACAATCTCATAAACAATCTCGCCCTGTGCCCAGAGTGCACGAATGGAGCCCAACAGACCCCGCTCCACCATAGACCTGGGCTCAGCAGTGAGGAGGCACGCGCTCGGCCACCCTGGGGCTCGGAATGTGGGTGAGGACGGCTGGACCACAGCCAGTTGACCCCACATGTGTGCAGTTCCCACCAGGAGGTGGTGAGAAGGAAGGGGCGGTGCTTGGGGGAAACTCTGAGGAACACGGCCACATGGGAAAGGCTGAGGTCAGTCACTGGGGCAGAAAACCCAGGGATGAGTGGCAGTTATCTGAGGAGAAGCCTGAGACTTGGGACAGGAAAGGGGGTGTTCCAGGCCAAGGACAGCAAGGGCCAAGGTCCTGGGGTGGACACCAATGTAGAGGGCTGATCTAAGAACTTAATATGATCCAATGAAATAACAGAACTGTGTCCCCCACCCTGGGATCCTGCACTTCCAGCACAGGAGGGAGGGACTGGAAGAACAAGACAGAGCTGATCCAGGCCCGGAAAGAAGGGGCCGCAGGACTAAACGGGGTGACCTTTGGCTCCCTGAGGAGTTGGGGGGGACAAGAGTCCAGATCACAGAAAGTCGAGGACAAGACAGGACCCTGGAGAGAGGGCAGAGGGAGAAGGTAAGAGAAGTCCCAGCAGGGCAAGCAGCCGGAGAGCCACAGAACATTCTGGAAAGGCGGAGAAGCTGGCAGAGCAGCTGAGAGGACCCTTCCAGATGGGCAGGGAGCCAGAGCTGCGGGACACTGCAGATAGGCAGCTGAGACTCCCCGCCCAGGATCCCAGGCAAGGGCAGGCAGCGGTCAGACGGCAACTGGAAGCCTAGCCGACCCTGGAGGTGAGGGCGGCCGACTGGAGCAGGGTCGTCACTTGGTGAGGGAAGGGAGGTGGTGGCCTGAGTCCTGGGAGTGGAGGGGGCCCAGAGTAGGATAGGGTGACCCACAGTGGCAGGGAGGGCTGGCCTGGGAGCATGGTGCCACACATGGCAGCCCTACTGAGCCCATGGGTGGTGGGCTCAAGTGGGAAGACACACGAACTCTGGGTAGGCAAGCGGCATGGACAGTCTGGTTTCAAACCCCCACCCACCGTGTCTCCCGGCTTCCTTTCCTCCTCTATGCAGAGGCTGTGAGCACTGCAAAGGCGAGTGAGCAAGCACGAGGTGCTTAGGGAGGCACGTGTGCTCAGAATATTGCACCATCTTACGGATGAGGAGACTGAGGCTCCAAGGGGACCAGAGGAATCAGCTCTAAGTCCACATCCACAGGGACCCCCAGTGAGCCCTCTGCTCCAACATGCCCTGTGGGAATCCTGGAAGGTGAAAGCCGGACCCAAGCAGGAGTCCTCAGAGTGAGGGGCATTGATAACACTTGCCTCCCTCCCTCCCTAGCTCACCCGCTCCCCAACTCCTCCTCCTTCTCTTTTGTAAATTCCAACTGAAAATCACAGCCCCAAAATCGCAGTGGAGAGTGAGGCCCTGACACTCAGGTGAGGTCCTCAGGCTGCTCAGAAGTTCGCTGGGAGACAAGACTGGGGAGAGCTGCTGTGCTGAGCGCCAGGCCCTGAGTCGCCAGGCCCTCGCGACCCCTGTCCATGCCCAGAAGGCCTCTCTCCACCTGCACCTGTCCTGCACTCTCCTCTGGGCTGAAAGCTCTCTCCAGGGAAGGCCTGAGCAGCCCTGGGAATGTAACGCCTCTGCCCAGTTTGACCCTTGTGTGTAAGTCGGGGTCTGCTGATGTGAGGCAGAGCCCCCAGAAGGGACTCCACAGCCCACAGTGACCCATCCAAAGCACCAGAAGGGTGAGACCTCCCTCTCCCAGGACTGCCCTGTCCAGCAGCGACTCGCCCTGCCTGTGGGAAACTGCTCCGAATGGAATGAAAGAGAAGCAACATGGTTCAAAGAGAAATGATGCAGAACTGAACCAAAGACTTCAACGTGGCATCCGGGTCATGGCGCCTCACTGAACCTCAAACTCTTCTTCTAAAAGATGAGAGGACAAACCAAAGGAGGCAGCCTGTGCGGCCCACCGTGAAGCGCCACACTATTTCACCAGCGGGGTGTTCTTTGGTCACCTACACGATTCCAAGGTGTCTGCAGGAAATCCCAGTTCCCGGTGGGAAAACTTGATACCTCCAATGAACACGAGGCTGACGCTAAGCCCCTGACTACTGGCACCTTCAGGGACGGGGGTGGAAAGCCACCTTGGAACTGTCCTGACAGCGGAGCAGGCTGTCAAGACGCTCGCGGAGGCGCTCAGGGAGCACCTCAAAGTGACTCCTGCGATTGTTCTGAGCTCTGCCACTGCCCCGCTCATTGATGTCACGAGGTAAGTATTTATGGGACGAGGCCATTAAGATCAATAGAATAAATGGAATGCCTAATTCTGTCTTTTTCAGAGCAGCACAAAGCATTCTCCTGGCGCAGTCCCAAAGTAGGAAGAAGGGACCAGGGCCCTGTCACTTAGGCCTAATCCCAAAGTAATGCACTCACCTTATTAACGGTGACTCATGTTTACATGCTTTTTAGAGCCAAAAATCCTCTGGCCCTAAGTAGCCTTTATTGAATTTTTTTTTTTTTAATTAAAGAGTTCAAACTAAATTGAAAATCATCCTGTGGATTCACCACATTTGTGACCGGGTTGGTCCTACTAGTTTTCATTTCACCAGAAGAAGAAAAACGATAAATAAATAAATACATAAATAAATAGAAAAGAGCCTTCGCTTGTAAAGTTATTTGGAAGCATGTTTGTGCAACTCCCCTTTCAAGGGAAAATGCCCCCACCCAGCAGGAAAGGTTTGATCCTGACCCTGGCTGGGGACTGAGGAAGAGGAGCCCGCGATCATCTCTGGCTCTTAGGAAACTGACGCCGGCCAGGCCTGGAAGGCCACACTCCCGCTTCCAGGGAAGAAGGGCAAGAGAGCAGCGAGCTGTCGATCTGTCTTTGCAAAAGCGAATGCTTCCAGGGTAATTACCACATGTCTGTGTTTAGACGCACCCTGCCCGTTCCCAGATAATAGCACGAGCTCCTATTTACCAAGCGTGTTTTCCAAGGGAGAACGCAACCCAGCAATCTGCTCCACATGTTTGTTCAAATTAAAGCAACCCCGGTAAAGAGGGAGCAGAGCAGCCGCTGCCTCGGCTGCTTCTGGAAACCAGTTCCTGGCGAACCTGAGGAGACCAAGAACCCCACACCCCTGCTGCCCGGCACATGCCGTCCACATTCTTCACGGAGTCCCGCCTGGGCACTGAGCACCATTCAAAGTGCTGGGGAGGTCATCGTGTTTTGAGGCTGTGGTGGCCTGCAGGACCTTCCGTGGGATGTGCCAGTTCACCCGTCCAGGCTCTTCTCCTGACCCCTTCTCCATGCAAGGGAACCAGCCGTGAGTCCCTTCCATCCCTGAGATTCCTGTCCCTTGGCCTTGGAGCCTGGGTCCTCTCTTCCTGAGTCCCTTTACCCTTTCAGGAATGCCCCCATCCTGTCCCTGGATTCGTCACCTCCCTCATAATGATCACAATATCAAGTTCCTCCACAGACTCTCCAGGCCTCCGGGGCAGCAATAGGCAGAAGGGTCCCTCCCTGTGGACCTCATAGCCAGGCAAGATGCCCCTCTCAGCCCCCTACCCACACAGGATGGGACAGGTGCAGCAGGTGCCAAAGGTGAGGAGAGATGGCAGAAATCAGAGAGCATGCAGGGTTCCAGAAGAAGAGAACCCAGCGACCCAGCACGGGGCACAGACATCGGCATCTCCATGCCCTGCCTGATCCAACCCACACCTTCCCTTCTTGGGTGAAGCTCTAGAAGATACACAAGTTTCCTGGGGTCATCAGCAGTTCAGGGGACAGGGACAGATAGGGCATGTCCTTACCTTAAGACTGTTCCAAACAACCAACATGGTGCTCTTCGGACTCAGCAAAGCTCAGGCCCCAGGCCTCTTCCCTGCATCCCGAGCTTTGCTCAGCACTGATGACTCCAGGGCTTGGCACGCCTCAGACGGCACCAAACCGCCAGCCTCACACCATAGCACTCCAGCATGGTGGAGTCCTCCAGGTCCCACACTGCAGGCAGCCTGGAGAGGGCCAGCCAGGCTTGGCATTCTCTTAGGGCAGGCCCACAGCAGAGCGGGCACCTCTGGCCCCTTGACCCAAAAACCCAGTGGGCTCTGGGAGGCCCTGTTGGGCGTCCTCTGACACAGGCAGCCTCCCACCTCTCCACAGTCTCTACCAGGGGAGAACATGTCATGCTGCCAGTCTTGGAGACTGCAGTCCCTGGCACTTCCACAGACAGCAAAGGGCTCCAGGGCTGGCTTCTCACAGACCCTCCCCAAAGTCCTGACAGTGGGATGCAGGGAGAAGCCACGTGGCTAGTCAGCAGCAGCGTTGGAAGCTGGGTCTGTTCTCCACCTCTCAGCACAGTGTTCATTCTGTTTTCCAAACTCCCAAAGTAAAATCCTGAACAGGAAGTGAAGATGTGTGTCAGCTGGGAAGTGAACACAGTTTGGGGCCACTGGTTCACGTGACAAGATTCTCATGCCTATGGTGTGCCAAGTGCTCCATGATTTATCCTCTTAGTGTGGACTGCTGTCCTCAAATGCCGTAGACCTGGACAGCAGGCATCTGCTACCCATGGGCTGGAGGCTAGAAGTTCAAGGTCAAGGTGAAAGCATGACCGGGTTCATGGGGAGGGCTCGCCTCCTGGTTTATACACAGAATTTGTTGCTGTGTGCTCACATGCAGAGAGAGAAAACTTCGGTCTCTGCACCCTTTACCAGAGCACCAAACCTGTTGTGGGTGCTCTGCCCCCAAAACCCCGTCCAAACCCAATCACCTCTCAAAGACTCCAAATTCCATCACATTGAGGATCAGGCTTCAATGTCTCAATCTGGGGGGGGCACAGCAAGCAGTTTAACACTGCAAAACCCCAACAGCATGGTCCCAGAGGAACGCCCGCAGCTCCCAACGCACAGGGCAGGCTCCGAGTCACTCAGAGGAGAGCCCAGGTGCTGACGGAGCTCAGAGCCTGGTGGCCACCACTCAAGTCTACGGTGGCTCAGCCCCAGCCAGAAAGAAAGTGAGCAAAGTGAGCAATCACACCACAGACCACCAGGCGCTGTGTCCTGTGCCACGCCAGGAGCCGACTTCAGCAGCTTCATCGACAACATGGAACTCGTATACATTTCAAGTATACGAGTCAATGACACTTAGTAAATTGTCGGTTATGCAGCTGTCCCCAAACTTTAGGACGTTTGCATCAACTCCCAGAAGTCCCTTCAGGCCCCTTTGCTGTCACTTCCCCTTCCGCCTCCAGCCCTGGGTGCCAGTCATCTGTGGATGTGCCCATGCCACGCATTTCCTGCAAACCGCCTCCGTCCCATGTGCCCTTTGCCCCTGGCGCACTTCACTGAGCAGCACGTGCTTGAGATCCACTCTTGGTAGCACCACTCACTTCTTCTTCTTCCCAAATAGCGTGCCACTGATTTCACGCATCTACTGATCAGTCACTGGGCGTGCAGGCTGCTTCCACTTGAGAGCTTTAGTGCGAGTAGCTTTTCTGTCGCCGTAACAAACACCCGACACAATCACAGGAAAAGTTGGCTTTGGTGCTGGGCCATAGTGAGGCAGTGCGCCGATGCAGGAGAGCCCTGGGTGGGTGCCACAGAGTTACTCCCCTCAGGGCCAGGGTGGGGAAGAAGGAAAGAGGGACAAATGGGGTCCCACGTCCCCTCATGCTTCTGTTGGCCTAAAACCTCCCCCGACAGCCCAACATTTAAAGGCTCCACCAGCTCCCAACAGCACCACAGCAGGGGACCGGGCTAAAGGTGTACTTCACATGGGCCTGGGATGGACATTCCATGTCCAGTCTCCAGCTGAGCTAGTATGGAAGATGCTCCCGTGAATGTTCACGTGCAGGTCTCCAGGTAGCAGACAGTTAAGAAACTGCCAGAATGTTTCTCAAGGTGGCTACAGAGTTTTCCTTTCCCACCAAAAGCAGAAGACTGCAGTTTAACCACGATCTTGTCAACACTTATTATTGTCTGTATTTTTTACTATCACCAAGTGATTTGGAGAATTAACTTGCAGAATCCTGGCAGATACCCCAATATATGATTATTCACATCAAGGGTGAAAGGTGAAACCACTTTCCCAAGGTCACAAGGCAAGGAGAGAAGCAGGGTGTGGCACAGGTTCACCTCCCCTGAGGCTGCTCTGCACATCAGTCTTCCATCCCGCCTCCTGGGGCAGGAGGTCCTGCACAGCCTCTCATGCCACCCATCTGCTAGTCAGTGCCTGCTACGAACCAGCACCCACCATGAGCCAGCTCCCACTATGAACCAGCACCCACCGTGAGCCAGCTCCCACTGTAACCAGCACCCACTGTGAACCAGCACCCACCGTGAGCCAGCTCCCACTGTGAACCAGCACCCACCATGAACCAGCTCCCACTGTAACCAGCACCAGCTGAAGGAACTCACTGTCACTTGTATCCTCTTGAACTTTCACTCACAAGCCCTTTTTCATGCAGAAACTGAGATTCAAGAGATGACATTTACCCAGGAATCTGCCAAGTTTTTCTGTGAATGGCCGAATAGTAAACGTCTTAGCTCTGAAGGCCAGAGGAGTATTCCAAATGCTCAGCTCTTCCCTTGTCATGCAGAGAAGCCGTCAGCAAGGCATAAGCAATAGCACGGTGGTGCTCACCTGTTATTCCAGCAGGAGGCTGAGGCAGGAGGACTGAAAGCTTGAGACCAGTCTGGGCAACTATGTGAGACGACTCTTTCTTAAAAACTGGGTCAGAGGTGTTGCCCAGTGGTCCATCCCTGGTACCTCACACACACACACACACACACACACACACACTCACACACACACACTCACACACACACACACACAGACAATGCACAACCAAATGGGTGTGACTGTGCTCCAATAAAACTTCATTTACTAAAATATACCGCGACCCACGTGTGGACTGAAGGCATGTCCGCCAGCCCCGATTGTCACATGGCTACTAGGCAACCAAGGAAGACTGACACTGGGGCAGCCTGGCATCTTGGAGCATGTGGTATCCACGCCTGGACGCCTGGCTCGCATCCACTTCCGTGTGGGTTTTGATTCTTTTTCTGGTTGGGGGTGCAGGACTCCCCCTCACCACTGGGCATCAGGGCCAGTGCCACGGATTCAGATCTCTGGCGCGGTTCAGCACGAGCAAGTTCCTGTGTCGCGGGCACACCTTGTGCTGCGGAGGGGCACCAGCCCCAAATCCCGATTCCTAGCCAGCTCCACCCTGCCCAGCTCGGGACCCTCCCTGTGCTCATCTCTAAAGTGGAGGCAGAGGTAGGATGGTCACAGGTGGGGGCAGCACAGGAGGAGTAGTCACAGGTAGGGAGGTCACAGGTGGGGAGGTCACGGGTGATGTGGTCACAGGTGAGGGGGTCACAGGTAGGGAGATCACAGGTGGGGAGGTCACAGGTGGGGAGGTCACAGGTGATGTGATCACAGGTGAGGGGGTCACAGGTGGTGAGGTCACAGGTGAAGTAGTCATGGGTGGGGAGGTCACGGGTGAGGAGGTCACCGGTGAGGAGGTCAGAGTGGTCCTCACACCTGCCACATAGGCCAGTGTGCTCACAACAGAAAGGACCCTTCCAGCCGTGACCGCCCTGATCCACCGCCCTGGAGGGGAGGGATCAGGTCGTCTGCCCAGGACTCCATACCCCACCGGGCAGAGCACAAATCGCACGGTGGCCTACGCGTCACCGGCTGGGTTTTGCAGAACGTGGAACAGCCCGAGGACAGATCGTAACACGGTGGTAATAAGAAGATAATGACAATAATAAAAGCTCGCATTTATTGGGCACTTAGGAGAGCCACCAGCTCAGAGCCTGGCAAGCCCCTCCCGCGGCAGCCGGCCTCCGGGCAGCCTCACAGTCCCACAGGCGCCTCCTTGCACCGCCCAGCCGCCTGTCGAGGCCCCCTGTCCTCCTAGCTCACCGTGGAGGAGGCCACTGGGCTCTGAGAGCTGAGGTGGCTTGTCTGGAGTGGCCGTCTGCACAGTGGACAAGACGGGCCTTGCCTGGGACCTTGAATTCCTGAGCCTGCCGCAGGCTCCGCCCTGCCCTGCCGGGGCTCCAGCCCGGCCTTTCCCTTCCGCCTCCGCCGCAGCTGCAGAGAAGTCTGCTGGGGTCGCTCTGAAGTGTCGGACACTTGCCCCTCCCAATACAGGTCCGCTGGACAGGCCACGAGGGCCTGGGTGGAGCGCTCGCCCAGCCTGCTTGAGCTCCTGGGATCCACCTCCGGCCCCGAAAAAACAAACAAACAAACAACAAAGAAGGACAGTAAATAAAGGTAAAGGCCACGAGGCAGGGCCACGCTTGACCAAGCAGGGCTGTCGGTGCTGGAGGACACTCCCCGTGCCTCCAAGATCTACCCAGCCGGTGACCACGGCCCCTCGTCTTCTGGGCTGTGAAGTCTAACACAGGAATTTAAAGTGCAGAGAAGCCCGAGAGACCACTCAGCGACCGCACTCCAGGGCTGGATGCCCCTGCGTGCTGCCCGTAGCAGTGACCAGGCCTCCACTCTCCTGGCTCCAAGCATCTCTGCCCCACCCGCTCAGGGGCCCACCCGGCTCCTTCCCAGCACCCTCCAGGACCTGGTTCAGTCTCCCCTGGCCACCCCCGTAGGCTGCTGGTTGGAAGGACACAGACCAACTTGGACCACTTCCCACCTGAGGTCACAGGGAGGTCACAGGGGAGATCACGGGTAGGGAGGTCACAGGTGAGGAGGTCATGGATGGGGAGGTCACGGGTGAGGGTCCAGCAGTCAGGATTGGATGACAGCAGGCCCATCTCAGGGCAGATGTTCCAGAAGACCCTTCCTGGAGCCTCCAGAGCCTTCACCCAGCTGAACCTCACCAGGATGCATGCAGCCCTCCTTTTGCCCCACCCCTCTATCTAGAAGATTCTAGAAGGATTCAGGCTTCATGTTCTAGGGTAGTCTCAGAAGCTGCCCTGACTCCCCAAGCCTCCCCCACTCCACTCCCCTTTGTGGAGCCCCCCAATGGCCCAGCCAGCAATGGCCTCTGAGGACACCCTGGAGGGCTCTCTCCGCTGAGCACGGCAGGCTGGTTGGGGCGTTTGCACGCATCCTGCCCAAGCTGCATCCTCCCCAGCACACCCTTTGGACTGATTTGCTCAGGAGGAAACTCAGGTGTCGATTTCCCAAAGGCTCAGGCCTCCATGAGGGCAGAACTGGGCTGACCTCAGAAGCCCCTGCCCGCTGACTCCCTGCCCGGCCAGGTCCAGGACCCCAGCGGAGGGAAACCGCCGACCCTGGGCGAGCCCCACAGCAGGAGCCTGGAGCCCTCCTGGGAGAACGCAGAGGACCAGCTCTTGATCTGCCTGATCTGATCACAGGGCCTCCCAGACACCTCATCATCAGCAGGCCCCAAGGCAGCCAGAGCTGGGGTCCTACTCCACGCATCCCTGGAGAGTCCTCTCCACTGAAGGGAGGCCTCCCTCCCACCCCCATCCCCTCTCTTTGGGAAGTTCCTGA
>JAJEJO010003199.1:97701-131039 GCA_020662805.1 Glaucomys volans | reverse complement strand
CCCCCCCCCCCCCCCCCCCCGCTCTTGTCTTCCTGGGTTTCTTTGCTCCCCCTTTTCCTTCCAGTGCCTCCTCCCTGCCTGACCTCCCTCATGGCCTCATTCATGGCTCCTCACTGGGCAGCCCAGAGCTGTGGCCCTGGGGCTGGGTCCCAGGCCACACTGTCCCTGCCCTCTAGGCACACAGAGCCAGTGGGCTATAGGGGCGGTGCTCCTGGGGGTGACGAGCTGTGGGGGAACCAGGACATAGGTATGTCCAGGACCCAGGGGGGCAGGGAGGAGGAAGAGTCAGGTCCCTGCGGGGACCAGGGGTCCAGGAAGCCTTGGCAGCCTCCTGATGGCCTATGCTCCAGGGGCTGAGCAGGAGCGAGAGGCAGAGCTGAGCCCGCAGGCCCCTGCGCTGAGGTCCTTGCCCTTACCAAGCCAGGTCCCAGTGGCGCCACCAGTGTCCCCTGCCTCCCTGACTCAAAGTCATGAACGCCAGGCCCCAGTCACGGCAAACCTGAGCACCGTGTCCTCTTGCGTCTCACCCCAGTGAGTCAGTCACAGGGACTCAGCGGCTACTCAGCCAGGCCCTAAGGCCCCTGCCCAGCCCCTGTCATGGCCTCCAGTCTGGCTCCCTGCTTCCCAGCTGTCCCTGTTGTCCTCCACAACACGCACGGCTACAGCATCACCTCCCAGGACACCAGGCCTCCTGGAGCTCGGCCCCACCTTGCAGGATGCCCCCCCCCCCCCCAGTCCTCAGACCCAGAATGGGCCCCATGCTCTGCCTCTGGGCTCCTCCCCGCACAGAAGGCCCCTCCGCACCCACTGCTGCACCATGCTCTCCAGCCCTGCGGTCCCGACCGACCCCAGAGGGTGCCAGGTACTGGAAAGGACAGCAGCTGCCCGCAGCTGCAGCCGGGCAGGGTCCCCTCCATGCGAAGCACTCTGGCTGCACTCCCAGTCCCAAAGCCCCGTGGGACAGCCCCCCCAGCCCTGCCACAGGAGGACGCCCGGGCCGCCCACAGCCTCGGGCCTCACTTGTCCCCGAGCACCATGGGCAGGGCTTCACGGCCCTCTTGCCAGGTGTACCCAGCAGGGCCCTCGTCCTCCAACGACACTTCTGCCCTCTGCCTCCACTATCAGGAGCCTCTCCCTTCCCCACCCTGCTCGCTCTCTAGCGCGCTCTCTCTCTCTCTCCCCCTTTTTCTCTCCTCTCCCTCTCTCCCTCTCTCTCTTCCTCTCTCTCTCCCCCTCTTTCTCCCTCTCACTCTCTCCTTTTCTCTCTCTCTCTCTCTCTCTCTCTCTCTCTCTCTCTCTCTCTCCATTCCCCCTCCCTGTCTTTCTCAAATGACTCCCAAGTACCCAGAAGTACCTGGTTGGGTGAAACTTGGCACAGCGTTCTGAGCCTTAAGGCAAACATTTGTCCTAGAATTTGTGGCTCCTCTTAGCCAGGCCATGGCAGAGCCCCACATAGCAGCCCCTTCAGTGCCGTCCTGCCACCCGCTAGCCTGGCCGCTGGAGGCTCCTGGAACCTCCCTGGGCTCCACAGGCTCCACGCAGCAGGAGCTCCAGGCTGGGCTCAGTAGCTTCTGGAAAGCTTGGGGCCTGAGTCACTGGCCTCCGCTGTAGCTGCACAGCCAGGGAGCCCCCTCCCCGTGTGCATCCCCTGGTGGGCGGTGCCTGTCCCCAGAGCCCCCCTGAGTTCTGGTGGATTCTCTGTGCCGCCATGACAGTGTGTCTCAGCAGAGCTGGCTTCCCAAGGACACTGCCTGCCCTCCTGGGCACACAAGCTGCCCTCCATCCATTTCTTCATTTCTGCCTTGATCCACTCCTCGCCATGGCTGGGGCGCGCTGGTTCACAGAGGCAGATGGAGACGGAGCTAGAGGCTCCCTTGTGCCCTGATTCACTTGCCAACTCATCCCTCATCAGATTGTCAATTTGTCCACTCATCTGCCCCTGAGACTCCCCCTTCCTATCCACCCACTCACAAGGCAGAAGCCCCCATCCCTTGGGGATTTGTTCTAAGACATTCCTGGGTGCCTGAAGCCAAGATACCCCTATGTAGTACCAGATCCCCAAATCCTATGTCTGCTTTTTCTTTCTACGTAGTACACACATACCTACAAGAGTTTAATTTATAAATTACTATAGCAACAGATTCACAATAACTAATCGTAACAGTATAAGAACTATAACAATGACTGAAGTAGATCAATTGCAATACACCCAATAGAAGACATTTAAAACTTGCGCATTGTTTCTGGAATTTCCATCTAATCTTTTTGGACCAAGATTTTCCCTGGGCCACTGCCTGGGAAGGTCGAGCCGAGGCTGGGGCCCTGGTATGTCAGGGCTCACCCAGGCCTCACCCATTGCCCCCCACTCCCGTCATTCACAGATGCTGGGTGCATTCCCACCAGGAGCAGGCCCTTCGCACCTTGCAGGAGGCGCGGCTCTCCACCTGAGAGGATGTGGGCCTTGCAGTCGTGAGCCCACCCGCTCCACCTCTCCGTTTCCTGCAGAAGATCAGCCACACACTGAAGCTGGCACACCTCAGGGAAGAGGGTGGTTCTCGGCAAGATGGAGACTAGAGTAGGGGCACTGAGGATCTCTGGGGCACGTGGTGGACTCCCAGGGGCCTCTTGCCATGACAGTGTCCTGAGGGTGCAGAAGACTCCCAGAGGCAGAGGGCATGGAGAGTGGGTACCCTGGCCTCGGAGGCTGAATCCAGCCTCAACTGGCACCTGCCCAGACAGGGTCAGCTGGGACCTGCAGCCACAAGATGCTAGACTGGGTCTAGAGCCACCACGGAGGAGTCTGTGACCTTGGCTCCCCAGGCCTGGGTGAGCCCCACAGGTGAGGGGAGGTCCTGAGTTCCCTCCACGGGGTTATGCCGAGGACTCGGTTGAGTGCATGAAGCAGAGTTCAGGGCAGGCCCTGGTCTGTGCCCACGGACAGGAAATCCCACGGTGCACCAGGGACCCTGGCCCAGCCCTGTGAGCATCTGAAACAGGGGTGGTGCCCAGCGGATGCTCGGTGGGTATTTGTTGAGCAAGTGAAAGGAGGAGCTGGAAATGACCTTGCCCTGTCATTTGCAAGCTCTGCCACATTAAAGGGTTACAGGGTTCACCAGAGCAGGCTTAGGACCAGAGCCCCTTGACCCAAGCACCTGTAGTTGTAATGAGGTGTGTATTGGGCTTTTCTTTCCAATCTTCCTTTGAAAAGCAGAATTGTATCAAACGAAAAGCCTTCTGCACAGTGAGGGAAGCAGTCATTGGAGTGAAGAGGCGACCCACAGAATGGGAGAAAATATGTGCAGACCGTACATTTGGCAAGTGGTTAATACCAGAAATATAAGGAACCCCCAAAACTCAACAGCAAAAAGCAAATGACCCAATTACAGATGAGCCATAGGCCTAAATTGACATT
The DNA here is from genome assembly GCA_020662805.1 of Glaucomys volans. Lineage (NCBI taxonomy): Eukaryota > Metazoa > Chordata > Mammalia > Rodentia > Sciuridae > Glaucomys > Glaucomys volans. Next base: position 127,627 of record JAJEJO010003199.1, on the reverse strand, counting down.
TCTCCAAAGACACACAAATGACCAACCAGTACTTGACAAAAGTGTCAGCATCACTAGAGATCAGGGAAATGCAAGCCCAAACCACAGGGAGTGTTGTGGGGGGATGTGAGGTGTCCCCTAAGCTCATGTGAGACAGTGCAGGAAGGCTCAGAGGAGAGGTGATTGGGTTGTAAGAGCCCTACCCCAATCCATGGGTTCACACCAGGTGGGATTAAATGAAGTGGTGGGTGTGGCTGGAGGAGGAGGGAATTGGGCGTGGCTGTGGGGCATATATTTGGTATCTGAAGAGTGGAGACCCTCTGCTTTCTGATCACCATGTGAGCTGCTTCCCTCAGCCACAGTCTTCCACCATGAGGCTCTGCCTCGCCTCCAGCCCCAAGGAATGGAGCGCCTTCTATGGACTGAGACCTCTGAAACTGTGAGCCCTTGAATAAACCTTTCCTCCTTTACAGTTGTGCTGGTTGGGTCATTTAGTCACAGCAGCGACAGGGAGCTACACCTCACACCTGCCAGGACGGCTATTATCGAAACAAAAGGTAACAGTTGGGTGCTAGAGAGGAAGGGGAGAGTAGGAAACCCTCCCACACCATCAGAGAGGTGTCAATTAGCACTGCCACTGTGGAAAACAGCAAGGAAGCTCCTCAAAAATTAAATTATCTGGGGCTGGAGTTGTGGCTCAGCAGTAGAGCACTCAGAGTGAGGCACTGGGCTTCATCCTCAGCACCATATAAAATATAAACAAATAAAATAAAGTTATTTTGTCCATCTACAGCTAAAAAGTATTTTTTTAAAACATTGATTTATCACTACCATATGATCCATCCATCCCATGTCTGGCTATGTTTCCAAAGGAACTGAAACCAGTATGTCAAAGAGACCTGACCCCGTGCCCCGCTCCCAGTAGCCAAGACTTGGAAACAACCTGAAGGTCTATTCACTGATGAAGGGATAAGAAAGATCACAGACATGATGGAATAGTATGCTGCCATGAAAAGAATGAGAAGTGGCCCTTTGTGACAACATGGAGAGCCCCGAAGGTCATGTTAAATGGAATAAGCCAGGTGCAGGAAGCCAGGTACCACGTGATCTCACTCACACGTGGAATCCAAAGAAGCTGAGCTCTTTTCTCCCAGAAAGTGAGAGCAGATGGTGATACCAGGAGACAGGGAGAGTAACCATGAACACCAGCTACCACTACAGAGGAGCAGGAAGTCCGGGGGGCTCTCGCACAGTAGGTCCAATATATATATCCATATATATATGGATCCTGAATGTTTGCACCTTAAGGAAATGACAAGTGTGGAGAGAGGGGAGTTTGATTTAAACATCACTCGAGGTACACGGCATTCAAATGTCATGTGACTCATTAATAGGTGCAATTCGTGTGTCATTTTAATAAAGAAAAAAGTTGCTCAAAATATATAAGGAATAAAAATGGGTGCCCCTCCCCTCAAAAAAAAATTGGTAAAACAATGGTCTAATTTTCTTTTTTGAAAAGATAAGCAGCTCCTCTCCAGAGAGCAGAAGAACGTGCCAAGACGACCCAGCAAGTTTCTGCTGGGCCAGCGAGTGGCCCTGGGCCGCAGCCTGGCCGGCGCTCCTCTCGCCCTGACCCGTCGGGGCTGTCAGCCCTGCGGCTGCCGCCCACCCTGCCCCTCGCTGGGCCCGCAGCGGGTGGGTGAGGTTGCAGGCGGTGCGGGGCGAGTCCTGGGCGCGGGTTCAGGTGTGCGGGGCCTCAGGTGAGGACTGCGGGAGCCCAGGGGAGAGGAGCGCGCCGGGAGGACCGCGGAGCTGGGTTTTGAAACCCTATTCATTTTTTAATCTATAATTATGTGGTACACACCTAATTAAAATGGACTATAATTGTTGAAATATTTTATTGAAGTCATTTTTTTTCCGAACGACAGGTTTAACAGATGATAAAACTTGTCTTGTGGTTGACTCGGGCTGCCAAGAGCCCGGGGCGGGGAACAGAGGGTGGGGCGGCGGACAGTCACCGTCTGAATGGCCGCATTCTTTGCTAAGCGCTCCTCCGAGGCTCCCTGGGCCCCGCGCCAGGCACTCGGGACGGCCGCGGAGCCGGGTGGGGACTCTGCACCCCGGGATGACCAAGGTCTGCTTTCGCCCCTGGAGAGGCCTCTGAAACTGCTCCCGGGAGCTCGGGCAGCTGAGATCAGAGAGCCATCCTTGCAGACCTGCGGATGACCACGCCAGGCAGGCCTGGGCAGAGCCCCAGCCGGGTCCTGGCTTCCTTCAGGAATGGGGCGGAGGTTCCCCTAACTGTCCCCCGGCAGCTGGTATTTACAGCTGTCTCCCAGCTCAGAGCCTCCGATGGCTCCTCCCCAGTATTTACCACCCTCTTTACAGATGGGAAACTGAGTCACAGGTGAAGCAAAGGTCCTGAGGCCTCACATGGAGGAAGCATGGCGTGGCTCTGAGCCCCAGCCCTGTCACCCTCCAGGACAGCGCCCTGGCCCACACCACCCAGAGCCAGTGTCTTTGTTACTGAGAAGACTGACTCAATCCAGAGGCCAGGGCGGGGGAACAGGCCCCGGGAGGAGGCGGAGTTCCTTTTTCTTCGGTGTGTCTGTCTGTCCTTGCAGGACCACCAGTGGGGGCCGTCCACACCCTCCACATCAGCACAGCAAGCACTGGGCTGGGGACATGGGGGACACTCGTGCTATTATCTGCCCAGAGGCAGTGGCATCTGACCCCAGTTCCAGCTCCATGAAGGTTAGAGAGGACGTGGGGGCCCCAGCTGTGAGCCTGCCCCTCCCAGGTGACAGGTGGCCAGCAGGGGCCAGGAGGCTGCTTCTGACCCAGTGCAACAGTCAAAGCAAAGCCCCAAAATCAGGAGAGAGAACCCCCGTCAGAGGGTCTCCATTGTGCGCTACTTGTAGTTATGTTTTTTTTTAAATAACCTTTTTCCTTCTCATTCCTCTCCTTTGTCTGCTTCCTGCCAACTTCATCCTCCATCTTCTTGATGCTCATTTTTATTGAGCACCTACTCTGCACAAGACCTCATGATAGGGGGTGTCCTGTCACCCGAGAAGCAAGGCCACAGAGGGAGCAGGAGTCCTGGCTTCGAGGCTGGCCGGGGATTCCAGGACGCCCCCACACCCTGTCCCCTCTCTGCCTCACAGGCCAGGCCTCGGGGCTGTGGTGGGGAAGGAGGGGGCTGTGCGTGCGGGGCCTGGCTCAGGGCCCGGAGCCCCCATCCCGCCTGCCCTGGGGGAGGGACAGGCGGCTTCTCCCAGGCTCACCCTGACAGCTGTCCAGGAAGGGGGTTATTTGCACAAAGCAGCCTGACAGTGTCTAAATCCCTCCCTCGGGCACTGGTTCCAAATTAAAATGTGGCAGATTTGATCCCTGCCACCCCACCCACCCTGCCGCAGGGCTGCCCTCCCTCCTGACCCTGGGTAGGCACGGTGGCAGCCCTTCCACGTGCCCTGTCCCCTATCCCCCCACATCAGGCTGGCTCTCCTCCCCCTGCCTTCCCACCTGTTGGATCAGTCTGTCCACTTGGCATGGGGAGGAAACGCCAGTCCTCCAGCCCCAACGAAGGGACAGTGGAGCGGGGACAGTGACGTCATGGAACTGATTGGTTAACCGGTGCTCCCATGCCAGCGTCTCACGTCATCCTCTCACCGCCCGGGAATGAGCTGTCTGTCACATTGTGTCCATTTCAGAGATGAGGCAACTGCAGGTCCAGCACGTGGCAGCCCAAAGTGACGAAGAGCCCGGTCGGAATTCCCACGCACCCTGGGCACACAGCCCCAAAGGGCCCGCCAGGTATGCAGCGCCAGGTCCCCTCCCGCAGGGCAGACTGCAGCTGGCAAGGGGGAGAGCGGCCTGCACCCCCAAAGCTCTGGGTGGGGAAGGGGCCCAGCAGCTTCTCAGGCCATCTCTCCATCCCCTGGGAGGCCCAGGTAGGAGGAAAACCAGGCGGCCTTAGGACCTGGCTCCCAGCCTCAGCACCACAGTCATCTGGAACCAGATAGTGCCTCATCATGGGACAAGGCCTGGGCACCCTAGGGTGCTCAGCAGCGTCCCTGGAGAGGGGCCTGCAGGGCCGTGAGGGGGTTGTACCATTTATTTGACTGAACAATGGTGCCAGAAAGAGGTGATTTTTTTCTAATTCATGCTAAGGCACCGTGGGGCCGGTGACAGGCCTGGAAGTCATTGTTCACCCAACTGCCCTGGGAGTTGCTCTCATTCATCAGTGACAGCTCAGCCACTCCTTCTCTGGGGAGCCTTCCCCAGGACCCCAGAAGCAGTCAGCCACTCCCCCTCTGGGTCTTGCCTTCCCAGATTCTAAAGACATGTTTGTGTTGTTGCTTCCGCAACTAGTCTAGGAGCCCTCCGGAGGTGAGGACTGGATATGATTAAGGTGTGTGTGTGTGTGTGTGTGTGTGTGTGTGTGTGTGTTCTCAGCACCAAACACAAGGCCAGTGCAGAGTATAACTGGCAGGTGCTTTTCAAATGGATAGGTATATGGATGGATCAATGGATAGGTGGAGGGGATGGATGGATGGATGGATGGATGGATGGATGGATGGAAGGAAGGAAGGATAGATGGATGGATGGATGGATGGATGGATGGATGGATGGATAAATGGATGTATAAATGGATGGATGGATGGATGGATAAATGGATGTATAAATGGATGGATGGATGGATAAATGGATGTATAAATGGATGGATGGAAGGATGGATGGATGGATGGATGGAAGGATGGATGGATGGAAGGATGGATGGATGGATAGATGGATGTATAAATGGATGGATGGATGGATGGATGGATGGATGGATGGATGGATGGATGGATAAATGGATGTATAAATGGATGGATGGAAGGATGGATGGATGGATGGATGGAAGGATGGATGGATGGAAGGATGGATGGATGGATGGATGGATGGATGGATGGATAAATGGATGTATAAATGGATGGATGGAAGGATGGATGGAAGGATGGATGGATGGAAGGATGGATGGATGGATGGATGGATGGATGGACAGATGGACAGACAGATATATGAATTTGATAAATAAGCTAAAAATCCCACAGACTTAAAAGGGTCGTAGCACACATCAGTGGAATGGACAAGTGATCTGGGTGCCAGCTGCAGTGACTTCCTGGAGGAGGAGGAAATGGCCTTCAAGGGTGGATCTGGCTTTTCCAGCTGTCCACACAGTGAAGAGGAAATGGAGGTGTTCTCCAGCCAATCTCATGCAAAACAATAATATCACAAAGTCATTAATGAAGTGTTTGTGGTTTGCAGTTACCATGGCAACGCGCTCTTCATTCAGGATGGGATCACAAAGTGAGTGTGCTGGTAGAATCCACAGGAAGATGGAGAGGCAGGCGAGGCCGTGCGGGGAAGGCCCGCGCTCTGCTCTCCAGCACGTGTGTCCTTGGCAGCTCCGCCGTTTGCCCGCAGCTTCTGACAAACATTGAGCAGCTGGAGGCCAGACCTTGGCTCCCATGTGCACAGGGCAGGGGACACCTGAGGACCACAGGGAGCCAGAGTGCACCGTGATCATGCCACCTGTCCCTCCCACCTGGGGTCAGGAAGGATGCAATGTTAGGGCCTTGTGACTGCGTCATGCTATGTGACTCTCCAGGCCTCAGTTTCCAAATCCATATTATGGGAATGCAAACCCCACCTCTCAAGACTCGAGTTAAGCGTCCCATAGCTGACTCACAGGTCCTTACTCCACGTGGGTTTTCTGTCCCTCGAATGCCCCACTGATGTCTGCTCCACCGAGTTCAGGACCCCACCTGCAAACCTCAGAGATGGTGACATGCATTTCGAGCTATGGGCCGTCTTTGACGTTGGCCTCCCACCAACAGAACCTGCCCTGGATCACCCGCAGGGCAAAGCTGATGCCCCTCACTTTCCAAGGCAGCATGAAGACAACAGGGGTCTGAACGGTGTCCATGGCGTGGACAGGAAGTGCAAGCGCACGGAGAGACGCTCAGGGCCTGGGATACGCTTTGCTTTCTTTCTTTTTTCTTTTTGGGCGCCTTGCCACAGGCCGCATGCCCTGTTCCCCCTTTTCATTTAGAGACAGGGTCTTGCTAAGCCTCCCAGGCCAGCCTCCAACTTGGCCTTCCTGCCTCAGCCTCCCAGAGGGCTGGAGGCCAGGCGGCACCACCAGGCAGGCTCAGACCATGGAATGTTCTGCAGAATGCACGGGGGGTGAGGGCGGGGCAGAGAGTTTTCATTCAGATGCAGTCTCAACCCATACGTAAAAGCTTACATTTTGTGCATATTTATAAAGTACCACGTGGTATTTTGGTGCATGTATATTTTGCGTAATGCTTAAATCAACTTAAATCTATCCAGCTCCTCAAAGGTCATTTTTGTGGTGACAATGATTTCAAGATCGTTTCTTCCAGCTTTCTGAGCTATTTAGCACACTGTTATCTGTAGCCACCGGGCTGAGCAACCGCACAACAGAACTTCTTGCTGCTGTGTGACGTACACTCTGCCCATCGTCCACCGCCCGCCATCGGCCCCGCCCCTCCCCCTGTGCCTGGGCTCCCCGCCTCTGGCCACCGTCCCCTGATCTCCGCTGTCACTAAAACGACTTCTTTAGCTTCGGCATCTGAGTGAGACCACACAGAGCTCGGCTTCCATTCCTGGCTTGTTCCCTTACCATCATGACCTCCAGGTCCTGCCGGGTTGTCGCAAATGATGAGCTTTCCTTCCTTTCTATAGCTGAGTGCTGGTCCGTGGTGTCCACGCACCAGGGAGAAGGATCCCAACAACGCGGGGGAAGTCAGGCCATGTGAATGTGCAGCTGAGAATCTGCAGACAAAATTCCTAACCAACCCCACCTCCGGTTCCTCACGGAGTTTCTGTGTTGTCTGTTTAGATGGCGTCCAAGCACGATACCCTGGGACAACATCCTCCCTCACCCCAAAGCAGACTCAGCAGCCAAGGGTCATTCAACCAGTCCTCGAGAGCATGTTCTGCCCAGCCTCCCAGGGACACGCTTCCTCTGCATGGGGACACTGGAGGTGCGTGGTCACTGGGTCTCAGCAGGGTTGGGGGTAGTTGGGGTGCCCTGGTCAGGGGGCATTTGGTGAGAAAAGAGGGACAACATGTCAAAACCACAGTCCTCCCTGCGAGCCGCCATTGTGACAGGAAGTTTCTGGGCCAGGAGCTTGGACCCACTGTGTGAGCCTCAGCAAGTGGCACACCTTTTCTGCGCCTTGGCTTCCCTCACTGAAAAGGAGACGGTAAGGGTGCCCAGCTGGCAGGAGGTGTGCGGCTCCTTGGTCGTAGGATCTGAGAGCAGCACATGCCCCTGGCAAGTACTAGACGAGGCCTCACTGTCAATACACATTCCCGGGGCTGCTGGGAGGAGACTGGCTTCAAATGACGTGGTCTTTCCACATCCCCCACTGTCAGGTGCCCACAAATAACCCTGAAACAGGCCCCTCAGAAGGGCGAGCAGGGGGCAGGACAGCCATGGAAACCTGGGAAGAGGACCGACCCGGCATCAGGCTGGGGACCCAGGGGGCAGGTTCCATGGGGACCCCAGCCAGGTGTGCTACAGCGTCCCCAGCTGCAGGATAGCTCCCTGCAGAGGGGATTAGAGGACACTGCTCTAGCAAAGGCCCTCGGAGAGTAGAGGGGCAGCTCAACCCATGACCCCCTGACTCAGAGGTCCCCAATGGAAACTCTCCACCAGCGTGCGCCTGGGGCATGGCCGGTGGTAGAAGACAAGAAGACAGGGAGGGAGAGCATGGGAAACGGACCTGTCGACACCCCTTCCCCCACCCCTGACCCCATACAGAAGGCCCCTTGTCTCTGGCCCGCTCCACATGGCCTCCAGGGAGCAGGCTGACAAACCTCAACACTCCCATCCCACCTCTCCGAGGGCCCTGTTCCCACTCAGGCCCCAGGACATAATGCACCCTGCTCCCCACTGAGAGATTTAGTGTCCCTCCCCACCCCCAAAAATGTAGCTAAGAGATTTTCATTCTTATTCAAGTCATTTCACAATAGCTTCATTCATTCCCACTGACAGTATGATTTTTTTCTTTAATTTATGGAGTACATTTGTGATGTATGAATTAGAGAAAGGAAATGTTATTAGAAAGGTCCCTGGGAGTGAGCTGCTTCTTGGCTGAGGACAGAGAAAGTAAGTATAAAGGAAAGGGGAGTGTCCTGGGGGCCAAGACAGCTGTGTCCCGCCAAACTGGTGCCCAAAGTGCTGTGTGAGTTTGATTAAGAGACTTAACCTCTCTGGGCCTTACAACGCTCTCTCTAAGGGTGGTTTCCAGTGTCGTTGAATAGCATCTCTGCTCATCCTTACAGCACCCTTGTGAATCAGGTGTGGTTGCTGCCGTAATCAAGATGGGAAGCACCTTTAGGGTCCTGGCCCTGGACCCTGCCCCATCTCATGGGGCTCCCTCTGGGAAAACAGCAAGGCCTAGGGACTCGCCCCACCTAGGTCCAGCTCAGCCGCCAGGGCGGCTCCTGGGTGGGCCCGCAAGTGAAGAAATCCGGTGAGGCTGCAGGAGGCCAGGGCTTTGGTCCCTTAAAAGTCCTTTTCCAGAACAGCTGTGCACAGCTGTCCAGCACTGAGCTCTGCAGCTCATTGGCCCTCTGCCCTGGAACCTGAGGGGCTGGTTGTGGGGGCCAGGTCAGGGGCGGGGACACAGCCCCAGGCCTTCCTGGAGGAGCTCTGCCCTCCGCAGCCTCCTTTCCCCAGGCAGGGTGGGGGCAGTCAGTGGGGAGGGGGTGAGGTGGTCCAGGGCCAGGCCTGGCGTGGGCACACCCTTGGGAGTCTTCCCTGAGAAGTCCCGCCCACACTGACCTCCAGGTCCTGCTCCTGCAGGATGCACCCCACATGCCGTCCCCAGGCCCCAGCCAGGAGCACAGCTCTCCCCTCTTCTACCCCCTCAGCAGGGACGATGTGCAGGTTCCATGACTCCAGGCGGCTGTGCCCAGCTGCCAGCCGGGTATTGGCAGCTGGATGGACGCCCACTGGCACAGCCATTCGGAAGGGAGAGAGCTGCCGTCGAGCCTTTGATGGGTTTGTTGTCACTTTATGTACCCCAGTGTCCCCCCCTGGGTTGCAGCAGAAGCTCGGCGAGGAAGGTGATGGAGGCTGCTCGTGTCCATCAGCCAAGGCCAGAGGAGCAAGGGCAGCTCTCGGCCTCCTTCCTGCCAACAGCGGGAACCCAAGAGCTACTGGGAACCCAGAGCCTCCTCACCAAAGCCTCCTGCAGGGCTTCTCCTTCTCCTTCCTCCGGGTGAGGCCTGACCAGCAGACCCCACACAGACAGCAGCGGCCTCGGCGACCTGGGCTTCTGTTCCTCGCTCCCACCCTGAAGTGATGGGAGATGGGCAGACACAGGCCCAGCTAAACTCAGGGCCTACAGTGATCCTCTGCAGGAGCATCAGAGGCTGCGGGCCCGTGACCCGGCCAGGGAGACCTTTCTATCTCCTCCACGATGCAGACGACACCCCGAGAGCCTGCAAGGGGGGCCACTTGTCCTGCTGCCACAGTCACAGGTGGAAGAAGATCCCCTCCAGTCCTCCTGTCTGTGCCGTCCACCACTGCGTCCGACCTGGTGTCTCCTGCAAAGAGAAATGGCAAACCTTCCCCTCCACTTATGCGAGGGTCTTGCCAATCCCCTACTGCACCACAGTGAGCGGAAAGTGACCCAGATGAGCTGCCGACATGGGCAGAAAATGAGACCTAAGATCGTATCGGTTCTCCTGACAGTTAAAGTAAAATTTTATGTGTGCATAGACTCGCGCTCTGATTACCATGCAGTATAATTTTATTCTGGTTTTTCTGGGCCTGCTGAACCCCTGCTCTTTCAAGTGTTCAAATGCTCTGCTTGCCAAGATAAATGATTATAATTGACAGGGCATTGTCAATCTATAGCAAAGCTGATTTCATTAAGCATGCCAAGGGCCAGCTCCGGGGGCAGGTAGCAGAGCAGAGAGGGGGTTTGATCTCACCCTCTCCCTGTAGTACGGTCTACACTGGCACCAAAGGCTGGAGGGCAAGAGAACAAAGGGAACGTGATGTCTCTGAATTCAAATCTTTTCCTTTGAAATGCGGCGCCCAGAATGGCCAATGAAACTGTGGAAATGGATTTCTGGCTGCATTTGATGTTAAGCCTCCAGTGCCGAGCGCCGGGGCTATTGGTTGCCTCTTCCCCGTCCTTGCTTTCTTCCTCTTGCTCCCCTTGCCTTCCCCCTTCTCCGGATGGCCTTGTGGGGAATTTGTCCTTTCATAACTAATTTCTTGGCGTTGGCAGCTAGGCCGCGCATCCACTCCTGCTTTGACATGAGAAGAGCCAATTAAGTCTCGAGGATTGAGACCTGCCCTTGCGTCTGTAGCAGAATTGGTCTCATATAGATTGATTAAGACCCGGACTCCCCTCGCTCCAGCCCTAAATCCTCTGTTTATTAAGGCGTCTCTAGTGCGGAGTCTCCAGTGCGGAGTCTCCGTCCTTTCCCATCCAGCTGTCCTAATCCCACCTTCCACCCCTTCCCACCTCGAGAAGAGAGACGGAGACAGAGTCTGGATTTGAGCCTCCTCCCCAGTCACCAGCAGCCATGCGTCCCTCCAAGGAGCCAAGCCTTCATCTGGAGCTGTGGTCCCAGCCCTTGACTGAGAGAGAAGCCATGTGAGATGACATCCTCACTGTCACCCCGAGCTCAGGCCTCAGGCCCAGGGGGATCGTGGGAAACAGCTTCGGGGACCCACATCATTACCCTTTTGCAGAGTCCCACTGAAGCGGGTGAGGCCACAGACTCTTCTGGGGCTCAGACCTCTCGATCCCTCCCCTGTCGCACCTTCTAAAGGAGACCAGACAGAAGTGCGTTCAAGCTCCAAGCCTGTCATACAAAGGAGAGTCGGCAGTGGGGCAAGGGATTCCCCAGCACTAATCTCGCTGGGTCTCCTGGCAGAGAAGGCCTGTTCCTGGGGAGACGGAGGCCCCAGAGCACCTTTGCAGCAGCCAGAGCGCCCACTCCAGAAATGGAGCCCTCAGGTGTGCCAGGGACCAGGGAGACCGCAGTGAAAGGACCCAAACTCCGCAAGCGCTCTCAGCAGCTGCCCAAGTCACGAGAGGCTGCAGGCCTAAGTCCAAGAGGGAGTGAGGGGCAGGAGGAGGAGCCCAGGAGACGCTTCTGCCTTGGGGACCTCCAGGAACCCTGGGGAATGCCATCTTGCATTTTCAGAGCCTCAGAAGGGTCAGGGGACATAAAACACAGCCCAGAGCCTGTTCAGGGAGGGGAAGGGGAGGTGCGAGAGAAAATCCTCCTTATATAAAGGCTGGTTCTCACACGCGCACGCGCACACACACACACACACACACACACACACCATGGCCCTAGTGCTGAGCACAGAAGTCCTGGGACTGTCACTTGGGGGCTCATCGTAGATCCTCTCTGCAGTCCAGCGGAGCTGCTTCCACTTGGGCTTCAGTCCTCCCCTCCTGGCTCCTGCCCCCCATGGCCACTCACTCCTGGCCAGAGTGCCTGTGGGACGGGCCTCTCCACCCACAGCCTCCTTACTCAGAGCCCAGCTCCTCTCCACGGCGGCCACTCCCACCACAGGAGCCACGCCCCCTCTGATCGAACCCTGAAAAGTGATCGAGGTAGGTCTGCGTTGGTGTAAGGATTTCTCCCTAATAATAACATTTCAAAAACTCACAGACACATCTAAAAACGGCTCCCCCTACATTCCAAGGCCCCAGCCATGTCTGGGAGACGGGACTGGTCATGGGTGGGTGGGGAGGGGACATCACCAGGGGCTGCCAGCCGGGCACCGGCACCTCCCCTTGCTGGCCTTGGCCTGGTGATGGCCACTCCCATTTCCAGGTTCCCTGGTGTCAGAGCCTCTGTGACCCCTCCCCTCTCCTAGAGACCAGAACCTCAGATGCTCAAGAGAGAAGGAGGATCAGCCTGTCCCTGGGTGTTGCCTGACCTTGTCCAGCCCGGAGCCGCAAGTCAGAGCCCCAGAGGAGGCAGCACCCAAGAGCTCCTGGCCATGACCCCAGGGCCACACCACACCCCAGCCAGCATGCAGGGCTATCCCAGCCTCGGGGCGCCGTGCATGGGGCCGTGTCTTTGTTCCTTGTGGGAGCCTAGGGGCTGGACAGGGCAGCCCATTTCCAGATGAGGACAGAGGCTGGCAGGGAAGTCACCCAGCCGGTGAGGGGAGAAAGGTGGAGATGAGGCAAGCGTGGTGCTTACAAATGACCTCAGAATGATGCAGGTGACAGCAAGGGACCTTACACTGGCTTTACCAGTGGACCTGCGTCTCCCATGTGTGTCCACTCAGGCTCTGGGCCACTGGGCCCCAGCTGCTGTAAAGTGAAGGGTTGGGTTTGGACATGGAAGACCCGCCCTTCGCCCTGGTGGGGGGACTGGAGGGCAGAAGTGGAAGGGAGGGGAGGGGCACCTCGGCTCCCACTAGAACTGGTTCTGGGAGTTTGGAAACATCATGTGAGATTGGTGGGGCACCTAATCAGAGCCTCCACCTGATCTCTCCTTTTTTTTTTTTTTTTTTTTTTTGGTTTTTAATACATGGAGGTTTGAATTCACCCTTCAAGAAGGAGAACTGGGAAAAACTAATGTCCTGGAAGAGCTTGGGGATGGACAGCGAGGCCAGTGGCTGATCCAGCATTTCCATGGGCCTCGCCTCCCTGTCTCCAGTCCCACGTGCAGATGCTGAGAACCTGTGTGTGACAGGTGTCGCTCTGAGCTCTGGAAAGTGGCAGCAAATAAGAGGGACAGAGGAGATAGATATAAAAATAAGTGAGTAGGTCTTAGGGAATTTTGGAAGCTAAATGTTATGGGGGAAAACAATACACAAGGAAAGGAAGGCATCCTGGAGGGCTGTGGATTTCAAGATGATCAGGGAAGCCATCTCAAAACGGGGATGTAAAGGAAATCTCAGGGAAGAAGAGATAGAGACCACATTGATAAAGAATTTTCCAGGCACAGAGAGGGTAGTACAAAGGCCCTGAGGCCACTGAGGGAAGGAGAGAGCAAGGAGGTGAGATTGGCAGATTGTGTGTTGGAAGCAAAGTGATCATTTAAGTGTGGAGAGCTAGTAGCCAGAGGAGAGAGACCCCAGCACTGGCCTAGGTGTGTGCAGGCCTGACAGGCAGCTGGAGAGGCCCATGAGGAGGATGGAGGACGCTGCATGTGTCAAACCTGGTGCTCCCAAACCTGAGGAGCAGAGGTGGGGAAAAGCTCCTGGATGAGAAGATATGGCCACCGTCATCCTCACAGGGTGGAGAGCAAAGAGATGTGAGGCATGGAAGATCCAGAGGAAGCCTCAGTGCATAGCACTGAGCAGCGGAGGCCAAGCTCAAAGGGTGGCACCTGAGGAGACAAGAGCTCTGACGTCCTGGACAGTGAAACTGAGGGGACAATATGGCATTGCAGTGGCCAGAGGCCTGGGGGATGGACAGGCAGAGCCAGGGTGTCATCAGGGCCACACAGGCACTCTGGGCTGAGCAATGGTGAACCAGCATTCTCCCCCCAATGACCCCACAGAAGGCACCACGCCAAGCGGCCCCAGGTAACTCGTGCACACTGGGGCACTGACGTGCCTGCAGTTTCATCAGCTGTGACAAGCATCCTGCTCCATGAGATGTGGCTCATGGGGGAGGTGTGTGTGCGTGAGGCGGGAGTGTGCAAGCCTGCTGCCTTCTGTGCAGGTTCACTGTGAGCCTAGCACTGCTCTAAAAATGTGCATTTAAAAGTTTGTTTGTTTAAAGAAAATGGTGAGTTGGGCAGTTCCTGGAAAAGGTGGGATTTTCCCCAAGAGAACAGGCATGCTCCTTATCTGCTGTGGGAAGAGGTCAGTCTAAAGAGGAGAGAACAGGGGCAGCATCACACTGGAGGGTCCTCTGGTTATGCCAGCAGGAGGGAGGGCTCATAGCCAATTTGGGGTGGCATCCGCCTGGGGACACCCATCCCCATGAGCATTAGTGGCCATATGATTCATCTGTCCCATGGATCCTGCATTTGGGGAAGGCCCAACCCAGCCAAGGAGACCTGTTTCAGGGCTGGGTCACAGCAGGGCTTGTTCAGAGCAAGTACACAGGTGCAGAGCAGCCCCAGGGCCACATGGGGCGAGGACCAGCAGCCACTGGATGAACCGAAACCTTTTGCACAGATTTAGGGAGATCCTGATAAATGGCAGGAGTCCCTTTGGTAGACCAGAGAGAGGCAGACACCACCATCGCCTGCAAACACAATGTTAACAAGACCAGAGGCAGGACTTACTTCCCCATTCTGTGCTTGTTGAAATTAAGGTAAAATAAAAAAAAAAAACATGTAAATCCACCAATGTTAGAGGCAAATGGGCAGATAAGAGCATTCCATCTCCAGGATGGAAGCAGAGAGAGGAGGACTGGCCCCAGGGTCACAGCAGAGGCCACACCTCTTTGGCAGAGAGCAGAGAGGATGCCCTGAGGACCCCAGAAAGTCTCATGAGATTAGAAGCCACATGTGGGAAAAGGTGGGAGTGAGAGGTGGAGTAAAGGCAGAGGATGAAGTGAACTCTTCCTTTGCCTGTCCCACACCAACGGAAAAGAGTGACCTAACATCTGCACCCCCCAAAAAAATTTCTTCTTTAAAGAAATTAATGAAGCTGGGTGCAGTGGCACATGCCTGTAATCCCAGCATCCAGGAGACTAAGAAAGGAGGGTAAAAGAGAGAAAGAGGAGTAAAAGAGATTCCACATGCAAATGATAGAAGTTCTAGAAAGACAAGACAGGTTAGAATAAAGAAAAGTGCCTCCCCACCAAAAAAAAAAAAAAAAACTAATAATACAAGGAAATGTCACAAAGGTAGAAGAGAAAGTCTTCAGAATAATTAAACCCAATTAGTGGTCAGACCAGTAAGTGCTCTAAAAAAATCTGTAACTGAGCATGTCCTTATGAAATTTTAGAACACCAAGTATAAATTTAAAAAATTAAATCAGCCATGGAGCCTCCACAAAAGCAAGAGAACACAACCAGCATCATGATGTGTCCTTAGCACAACTGGGTCTACAAATACAATGGTGAAATTCCTCCAAAATTGTCAAAGAAAGTATCAACATAGACTTCTATACCCTGCTAAACTATCACTAGAGGGTGAGTGTAGAATAAAGTGCGAGAGAGGAATGAAGACAGCATCTGAAATACAAATACTTACAAGCAAGTTTATAAAGGATATGTGTGCACAATAAAGGAATATATAAATAAGAAAGATGAATAAGATTCAGTGTTCAACTCAGGACAATCATAAAAGACAGTCCAAGAGAGACAGCCCAACTGGACCCAGAGCAGCCCTATTGGAGGATTTGGCAGTGGGAATGGAGAGCTATACAAAGGAAGTAGAACTCCAAGGATTTGTATACACTCATGAGAATTCTAAATATCTCAAAGAGATGATAAATACAAAGAAGGAAAATAGAAACTAAACAAGAAAAAGAAATAAGCCATAATCATGGTAGTAGTCTTGGTGCCATGCTCGGCTGGGAAACACACAATTCACAGAGTTGCAGTAAAGACAACATGATTTGTTTCCTGTATTTTTAATTTCTAGAATCACCTCACGGGCCAGGTATCATAGACTTTGTCTATAAAATAAAATAAAAATAAATGTTATCTAATAAAAATAAGTGCTATCAGTCTTAATATAAAAGCAAAAGTTGAGTTCTTGCAAAATGAGAAGTGAGGGGACAGTGGAGAAGGGACAGGCTGGAGTGGTGACATGCTCCTCTTGTCACTGGGGGGCCCGATGATGTCATGAAGGGTTGAAAAAATAGAATGCATTGAAGTCACACACGTATGTGACTTCAATTTGCAAGAACCTAGCCCAGCGTGTGTGGATGTGTTTGTGTGTGGATGTGTGTGGGTGTGGACGTGTGTGGGTGTGTGCATGCAGGGTGAGTTGAGGGCAGGGATGGACAGAGGAGGGATGGTCCAAATGAACAAATTCTTCATTTGTTATGGGAGCCAATCTCTTATGTCTAAACCCCATCCATCAAAAGTCCCATGATGAACATGTGCAGGGACTTCTGGAGTCAATCACCAGGATAAAGAAAACAAACAAGTAAGAGCAGTGAACAGAATCAGATTCTGTTCCTGTGATTTGCTCCTGTGATTCGCACAGGAGCAAAGGGCTGGGGTGAGAGGTTGCGGTGACAAGAGCCTCCTGCTTCTCATTAGAAGTACATGTCCGCTGCGTGATATTTTAATTATATGTAGGTATTTGGTAAATATTTTTAGATATCATCTTTTCTAAAGTTGGCTTAGCTAGTTACAGGAAATAAAGCCTGGGAAGTACCAATTATATTTATTATTCTTGAGATGATAATAGTTTGGTGTTGCTGCTGACATTTATCTACTGCTTTCATCGAGAAGCTATTTTAAACGAAAATCTAGATTGCTCTGTTTCACTCCATTAATAGATCAACCCCAGAAAGTTGTAGAGACAAATAAGTTACCTGCAGCTTGAATGTGTTTGAGATGTGACTACCCCACCCAAGCCCTGAAGGACTCATCCACGCACCAAAGTGCCATTTATGGAGCTGAGAACAAGGCTATTTCTGTATTGCAAAGGCCAGACTCCATTTCTGTCCCAAAGATAAGGTGGGGGACCTTTGTCCAAAGCCAGCCACTGGGAATGTGGCGGAGGCCAGTTCCCCTCACGCGTGGTCACCCACACCTGGGTTTTGATCCACTGGTGATGGAAAGCACAAACATCAGGACTTTGGAAACTTTAGACCCAGATCTTTGATTTCTGTGGCTGTGTCACCCAGGTAAGTCACCCCTGTGATCTGGGCCTCGCTTTTTCTAATATGGAATATCAGGTTTTGAAATCATCGGGGTTCAAGGCGTCTGCCCTTGTTGCCTTAGGCTAACTGGTCGACCCTGCCAAAAATGGGTACAGAGTGTGCTTCCAATTCCAGAGCAGAAGGGGCAAGTTGAGACGTTAATGAGGATCCCTGGGCGCCAGAGTGCAGTCCCCAGGTACACCAAGCAGTCAGGTGGCAGCCTGTGAAGCAATCCATGCAGCAGAAGGATCGCAGGCCAGGGGTCTGGAGATCCAGGGTTTAGTTCCAACTCTGTTGAAACTTTGCTGGGTGATCCTGAGCCGTGCAGCTCTGTGGCCCTCAGTGTCCTCACCTGGAAGATTAAAGGATTCAGCTAGACAATGCCCAAAGTCGCTTCCAGCTCTGACATGCTCTCCTGCCGAGATTGCGTGACCACCAAGTTAAATTAAAATCAGGCTTTTGCATCACTGCGAGTTGGCAGGGTGAGCGGCACGCCCATGTGCACATGAGAAGCCTCCGACTTGGGTCGCTTGCCTTCTCCTTCTTCTTGCGGTTGGTTTTTTTCGTTTCCCGAGCTTATCAGCTGTGATCAAGGGCTCCCTCTCCCAGGCAGGTGCTTATCTGCCCGCTGAGGCCAAGGGCGCATCTCAGCAACTCGGGGCTTGTGAGGCAACGCGGGCGTCTCTGCCCCGTGGAGCCACCGCCTCTGGCTACGAGGCGTGGCCTGATAAACAGACTTGCTACACTCATCTCCTGGGAAGGAGAGCCTACTGCAGCTCAGCCCTGCCAAGGTCTGCCCCCGGCGTCTGCAGGTGGGGCCTGAGATGGGCAGAGGTCAGGGCCACCTGGGATGTGGCCAGAACTGGGTGCAAAATGGGTGGCGGGCTTCCCAGGCACCTGGACTCAGGCCTGATAGGTCTCAGAGGTCAGAATAGCATCCTGTTAGCTGGGGCGAGCGGGGTCTCCTGGAAAACCAAGGCTGGGCTGGGGATTATGTGTCAGGGAAGAATAGCCCACAGATCTGGCGGTTTCTAAAGGCCAGGGTGACTCAGGCTTTTAAGGCAAGTCTGAGAACTGATATTCCCTGGGCATTGAGAAAGCAGCCGAATGAATGACTTAATTAATTAGGTAGGGCCCTCCCATCAAAGGCTGCCAGCCCACCGGGAAGAGGGGATGGCATGAGAAGCAAATAATTGCAGACCCTTTTACTCTTTCATTTATCTAATGAATATAAAGGAAGACCTCTTGTGCCAGCCACTGTTCTCAGAACCAAAGAAAGTCCGCCGAACAAGGTACATTGGTCCCAGGTTGGCTGTTCTCAAAAGACTGAATTCCTTTTACTATAACACCCTGCCTCAGTCTTTCCAACTCCAGGAAGGGCATTTTTCTTCTTTTGCTGTCAACCTGCTTCTTCGCCTTCATTTCCTCACTCAAGGAATGGTATCTCCACAGCAGTCAGTACCAGGCAGGCTTGCTGCTGTAACAAACAGCTCTAGACACCATGGCTTAAAAGCCACTGGTGTGCTTCCCACTTACACTCCACAGCAACATGGGCAGGTGGTGGCTTCTGCCCCTTCAGTCACTGAGGGGCCCATGCTGATGGAGTCTCTACTCGAGTTTCCCTGTCACCCAAACAAGAGAGGTATAGAGCTGGAAGGTCCCACATCAGCTATTAAAAGTTACCTTGACTCACAACCCATTGGCCAGAATAAGTCACATGACCACACCTAACCATTTGTGAAGCAGGAGACGTGTCTGCCAATATTACTCTCCACCCAGTTCCCAGAGGTAGAACCCTGGTCTTCAGGATTGCTGGGTGCTTTTTCTCCCTACACCAGAAATCAGGGGAAATGAAGCTGGAACAGACATGGGGGGCTTCTGGGGCTTTGCTACTTGACTTCAGTGTGTCCCCCTGTCTTGTCTGTTCAAGGGGCAATGGTGCCTCCATGCAGGAGCACAGTGATGGCCTAGAAACCAATGCATTCTGAGAACTGATAGTCCCTGCCAATCACTGCCAGCACCTTTCCCGTCCCTCCCACCCTCACCAGTCTTCTGCAAGTCCCTCTCCCTTCAAGTCCCTCTCCCTGCAAGCTCCCCTCACCTGGCACTTCTTGCCAACAGCACTGCCCCAGCAGCCTCACACTTGCTTCCCCTGCATGGAGCTGCAGGCAGTCCATCCTGGAGCCTCCAGTCCATCCTGGTCATCTTCTGGGGACATGCATCCCACTCTAAATGCCCTCACAGCCCTTAATTCTCCTTTAGCTCCTGGTCGCATTCCTGCTCATATCCAGACCCCCTCCCCTCTCTAGTCTCCTAACTTTCCCACATTCTCTCATCCTCCAGACACACTGAACAATTTCCAGTCCCCAATTCTTCCCTGATTTGTTGGCTACCTGTGCCTTTTGACCCCCACCTCCCCTGGACAGCTCCCATTCACACCTCAGCACTCAGCTTGCTGTGAGGGTTTCCAGGACCACCCCAGAGGTCCCCGCCTGAAACACCACCATCCACCATGCACTCCATGGAGAGTCCTCTCCACTAAGGGGCAGAGCGGAGGTGCCATGGACAGTCCACCACGCCCACACTGGACCCCAGGCCTGCTCTGTAATCACAGAAAAGTCCCCTCGCCTCATGCAGCTGTCCCGTGTGGAGGGCTTTCCAGAGAGCTGCCCCAGAAGTATCTCCACTTCTTCCTGGTTTTTATCTGCTTTCTACCTAAGAATACACTTGTTCCCAAGGTGACAGACATAGAAATGACCTCACCCTCCTTCTCCATTCTTTCGGTGGCTCCCCCAAAGCAGATCCTTCGGGATACATTGTAGAAAACAGGCTTCTTGTGGCAAAGGACCCCCAGGAACAGAGCAATGCAGGAGAGGGGTACCCCATCCCAGGACACCTCACGTGGAACCACGAGCGCCTGGACTAGGGCCCTCAGGTGTGGGGGCCACCGTAGCTGTGGGGGGCCTTCACACTAATCCATGCAATTCTTAGGCAAGTAGAGTTTGACAGATGAGGAAACTGAGGCTGGACGGGCAGGAGACTCCACTCGAGTTCCCCCTGGAATTCAGGCCATGGGCAGAAGTGCTTCTGGTTCCAGGTTCTTTGCTCGGAAGTCTATGGGAAGGCGAGTCACGCAGCCCAGTGCTGATCCCCGGGCGTGTGGGCAACTGAGAAGCTGCAGGTGATGCGATGGAATCAGCTCAGCCACCGCAGAGGCGAGCCTGATGTTATCAGTCCACGAGGCAGATCTCCAAAACACTACCCGGGCAACAGAAGCACGTGGCTGGTGGCTTGTGCAAAACGACACGCGGTGCCACTCGTTCAAGCCCAAAGCGGCGCAGTGTGCAGGTTTAGTGTGTGTGTGTCTGTGATGTAGAGAAGTTTAAGTGGATTGTGAGGAGGGATATTAAATTCACAGTAATGCAACTTCTGAAGAAAAGGAAATAGACCAACCAAGAAGAGGACAGTGTCACGAGAGGCAGCGGCAGGTCGCGGGTTGCTCAGGAAGGTTCTAGTTGTTCTTGACATGCCTAGTACGCTCAGCTCTTGCAGAATCATTTGAGTGCCTACAGAGAAAAATATCAAGCAAGAGGAAGAAAAGGTGAATGGCTAATTCTGAGTTATAGGAACTTAAGGTGATTGTAATCCATTTTGTAGGGTTTTTTCCTCTTTGCCCCAAACATCCCAAAAAATGCTGTGCAAATAAATCCAGCTTCAAACCCCATTTTTACTGCTACCAAGTTGTGAAACTCTCGGGATCCCTGCACTCTCCATGTATGGCAGTTTCCTCACTGGCCAGAGGGTTGGCTGGACAATTGCCCAGATTAGCTCCCAGGGTGTAGCCCCGTCAGTCCTGCACGCCCAAGAGCAGATCCCTCCCTGAACCCTCCAGCCAGATTGAAAACACATCAGGTATTTCACATAGAAAAATCATTGATTGCTAAAGGAGAGGAGAGGAGAAACGAAGAAGCAATCAACTTAGGATCCATGCTGAGAAGCGGTCACCAGAGTCTTGCCAACCCGACACAAGTGTCTTCACACAATTCAACTGCACCCTGGACTGTGCACACACACCCATGCACACACACAGGCACACAGACACACACAGGCCACAGGACATGTCTGCACCAGTGACTTAGCTCGGACCCCAAGCCTGTCTCCACTGAATGACCCTGGGGAGTCCGACTGCAGGCTGCATCAGGAGCCCAGACCAGGGCTGCCCGCGGCACGAGCCTGGCTCTGGGTCCCTGCCTTCCATCTCCAGTCTCTCTTCCCAGGAGCAAACAGCGATGCCCCTGCTTCCCAGGCTTCCTTCTCTGCCCGTTCTCACGCCACCTCCAAGTGCATGGAAATAAAGCCACTCTCACAAAACACCACAGGACAGCCCCTGGCTGGTGGAATCCCAGTGGTCACTGGTCAAGGGCAAGAAAAGAGATGAGACTCCTGCTCCTGGTGACAATGGTGGAGAGGACTAACAGTACCACCTGCCTTGCCTCATGGTCCTCAGGACCACCTGACTCCACAGGCTCAGAGTGGTCTCCCAGTCCATGCCCAGCCAGGCCAGGAACTAGGTCCATGGTCAAGTCTTTTTGCAGAATGTTTGAAGAGCGGGAAGTCACCTGAAGACAGGCGCCAGGACATGGAATCTCTGTCCCTTTAATACTATTTCCATTCGACACTCGATCCACAGGCCAGGCAGCAGGCAGCGGTCATCCAGGCCTCTGCCCACCCATGGGAGGTGGAAAGGACCCTCTGGTGTCATCGGGCATGGTGTCACATCTCCTGCCTTCTCTGTCTCTGAAATGGCACAGGCATGCCCACATCACAGCGTTCCTTAGAGGGCTGGGTGGTGGGCAGGTGTGAGAGCTCCCCAGCAGTAAGGGGCTCAGCAAATCCCCCTGCCCTGAGGTCACCTGCAGTCACAGCTGCTCCCAACCTGTCCTCTCCTGGAGGCTGACACAGACAGGTGCATCCCGGAGAGAAGCAGACTTTCTGCTCTCTCAGGTCTCACTCTGCCCGTGGAGTCGCAGGATGTGGTTGGCCAGAAAATGGTGAGGCATCTAGAAAAGGGCTTCCCAGAGGCCTTTGCAGCAAAGCCGCAAGTCAGGGAGACAATTAGCTGCCTTTGCTGTCTTTCTGCAATTCAGACTCTTCCAGCAACTGAAGGAAAAAGAGTCATTTTCTTCCAGAACACTCTTCCTTCTCATGAAGGATTAAGCATGGAAATTATTAGGCTTGGGAAATGATCCTCAGTGCCAACTTTGAAATCTCACCAGGCCATGGGACAGGCTGCCTTCAGAGAAGAATCTGAGCTCCTTCGCCAGGACGCGGCACAGCTCTTTCAGTCTTAGTAAAGCAAAATCACCAGGTCGAGGAGAAAAAAGCAAACCGCTTAGAAGGGCTCCTCGCACATCAGGCCCATCAGACCCAAAGACGCACTCGGGGGAGTGTCACGCAAGTGCATTCAAAACGTCCAGTTTAAAGATCCCTCAAAGCAGGGGAGGCTGGGAAATTAGCAGAGAAAAAAAAAAAAAAAAAAACAAAGCCCTGAGACTTTGCATACACTTGAAGCTCTGCAGCTCCAAATGGACTCCAGGTGCCTAGAGAAGCCACCAGAATCTACTAGTGAGTCCCCCTCTGGTGCAATCCATCGGGAACCCACATGCCTTTGGAAAGGGAAGTGTTGGGGACAGATCCAGGAGACAGGGTGGCAGGTGTAAATCCCAGCGGCACCCTCAGGGTAAACAGAACCTTGTGTTTGGAAACTAACCCAGGGGAGAGGTGGAGGAACAAGGGCCCAGACATCGACATGCACAATGGGGGTCCCCTGGGAAACAGAGGGGAGCCTGTGAGCTCTGTGAGGAGGTCTACTGAGTGGGGGGCCCAAAGTGTACAGATATGAGGACCCAGCAGAGGGAAACCTGAACTACAAATAGGTCACCAGAGCGGCTGCAGCCGACCCCACAGGATGCTCTGGAGTGGGGCTGACCTTCAGGGGTGCCTCCAGTCACGGTGAAGGAGCGGGGCCTTGGTGCATGGCATTGACCAGACATAGCATGCAGGCCGCCTCTGGAGGTCGGGGCCTTGGGCTGAGAAGCTTCTCTTGATGGAGGGCAAGGTCCAGACAGTAATGACAGAGCCAACGCTGCAGGTCACTGAGGACCAAGTGCCCTGTCCTGAAGCGAGGCCTGCGCAGCTCACCACAGGGGTGGCGCCCACCACAGCCCACCCTGTGCTGCATCAGGGAAGATGGCTCCAGCTGGGAGAGGAGCCCGGGCTTCACACAGGTCTCTTCTCCTGGGAGATCTTTCAGGAGGAAGGTCAGTGAGGCCTCCTGCAGCCGCTGCCACCCTGGGGTCACGGCTTCATCAGACTCCCCATGTCCCCTCCTGTATGCCCTGTTCTGTGTCCTCTTACGGCCAGCCAACTCTCCACCACTCTGGTGCTGGCCTGAGGGGTGACCCACCCTGTCTCATCACCTGTGAGACTTTTTGACTTGAAGGCATGAGGGGGGCAGGACTGGGAAAGGGGTGCCGAGCTGCAGTGGGTCTCACTGCCGCCCAGCCTGGGACTGGACCTTGGCAGAGCAGACCTGCGCATTCTGGGAAGTCAGCGTTTCCTGGAACACCCTGCGACCCTTACAGCCACGCCTGACCCTGAGGAGTTCTGCCCGCAGGAGGATGAGTGCCTCCATGGATGGCCCTCTGGGGCTCACACGTGGCCCTTAACTGGTGTCACTCACTCTCCGCCTGGCCTCCCGCAACCGTTCCATGATACAGTCTGTTGCCACCCCTCTCTCCCCACTGAGGAACCTCTGTCCCCCACACCGAGCCCATTTCACCACCAGCAAGAGGTCGAATCTTCGAATTGCTGCTCCTGCCAGGGTCAGCTGCAAAGTCCCAACCTAGAGTCTGCCCCTTGGGGGCCACCCAGCATCGCTGCTCGTTCAGTGGCTCTGAGGAATGAGCAAGCAGTGGAACTGAGGGCTCTGGAGCAGCAGCCATGGAGAGCAGGAAGGACTGGGTGGGGGGCCAGAGCCACAACAACAGCCCTACCGTCCATGGGAATGCTGGACCTGGGATTGAGAGCAGAACTCTGTCCACACATGGGCACCCTTTGGGAGGGAAGAAGCCCAGAGAATCCCAGGAAGGGTCACAGTCCTGAGCCCACTTTGGTCATGAGTCCAGCCGCTGGGCAGTGGGAGCCCTGGTCCTGTAGCCATGTAGCCATGTAGCCATGTCATCAATCAGCATCCACCACCACGCCCGTCTTCCCAGGTTGCCAGGCACAATTCTCCACGTTTCCCCAAGGCAGGCAAAGCAACCCCAGGAGGTGTGTGTGTGGAGGTGCGCAGCCTCCAGGCCCAGCAGCGAGGGTCTCTGACTTCACCTGGAGAGTCAGGAGCCAGATGAGGAGGTGAGGGACGGGTGGACGCAGGTGGGGACAGCACTATAGGCCTGAACAGACATGAGCGGAGGCCAATAGGCAGGAGGGTGAGGTGCCCTGCAGGATGGCAAGGAGGCCTGAGCAGCTGGACAGGAACAAGCAGCCCCCGGGCTGAGACGGGAACCAGGTCACACGGGCCGGAGAGGCCCTGGCAGGGACCGGGCCTGTGTGAAGAGCTCCTGGGGGTTCCTGTGAGACTCAGAGGGGAGCTGCCAGACGGTGAAACATGTGGGCCCCTTACCTGGGGGCCCGGAGGGTCCGCCCTGCTGGCTGTAACCCCTGGGCATGCGCATCCTTTGTGTGGCCACCACTGAGGTCCAGGCTGGTTGCGAGCCAGGTTGCAGCCAGGCACAGGGCAGTGAGAGGGAGCTGGGTGCGTGGACTCCACGGAGGACAGAGATGGGCGGGTTGGCGGGCAGGACCTGCTCCCGGGACACACTAGACGCCCGGCCTCGCCTCATCAGCGCCTAGCCCTTCAAAATACAGTCAGAGACCACATACGGACCTCACATGGGAGGTGGTCACCTTGGGACGTGGCGGCCACTCGCCTCCACGCGTCCACACAATGATGAGTGGCCTCAGGGCACATCTCTCAGCTGGCATCCCGGCGTTCAGTGCTGCATGGCTCAAGCCTATTAAATGACAACCGTGAGGTGGCCACAGTCAGACGGAGGCAATGCAGGGCCAGTGAGAGAAAGGAGATGAGCTCAGGAGCTGCTGGCCACCCACGCTCTGGGCACCACGGTTACCCTCGCCTTCTGACTCGCACTCGCCTTGCTTAGCACTTTGATGAACTGGAGCCGCTTCCCAGATGGGGACACCAAGGCTCAAAGGACAGGATCCAAACTCAGGTCTGGGTGACGCCAAAGCCCTGGCTTCTGGTGCAGGGAGGAGAAGCAGAAGGGCCTGCAGGTGCAGATCCATTGCACGGGCGATTCCTCAGGAGCTGGGCTGCCCCGGGATGCTTAGCAGGGCCTCTGTGTCTTGAGTCCATCAGGAGCCAAAACCTGAGCTAAGCAGAGAAAAACCAGAGGTGCAGCAAGGAGGCTGCTGGTGACGTGAGCCATGATGTTATTCAAACAGACCCCACCATGAGGCAGAGAGGGGATGGACAGGGGGAAGAGGTGACACTGGAACCCACGCTCCTGAGTGAGCACCCAGACTCCTGAAAGGCCAAGGCACCTCTATTTCAGGGCAGCATCTAGAAATTGGCCCGTGTTCCTGTCCTGCACTCTCCTCTTACGACCCACCTTGCACGGCAGAGCCCCAATCAAGAAGGGACACCACCCTGGTCGCCAGCATGTCCTCCTCTGTCTGGGTCCTTCTTCTCCCCAGGGAACTTCCAGGCTCCCTTCCTGACTGCAGGGCAGCCAGTTTCCGACCAGGAACAGCTGTCTAGCCAAGCCAGCTGCAAGTAAAGGGTCACACCTGGAGGAGAGAAGGTGACCAAGTTTGGGGCAGGGACATGAATCTATCCACAAGGCAAGTGGGGAATAGAGTATTATCTCACCCAAATCAGTTACGTGGTGCTTAAAAGGCAGCTCTCCAAAAGGAAGAGCATTTATCTCTTATAAACGTTTTCCATTTTTAGAGGTAATTGAAGTTTCTAATCGGCGGCTCAGGATAAAAGCGCCTGCGCATTGTGAGCCCCCGCCCCCTCCGACGCAATTAGAGAATTTAATCAAACTGCACGGCGAGGGCAGCGCCAACCAGGCTATTTTTGCATTTTTCAATCTAGAATCATTTGGGGACTTTCTAATTGTTAGTTGGGTTTATTTATTGAACTTGGGCTTAAAAGAAAAATAAACAGCAAGAAGGCGAGAAGTAGCTGGAAATGCAGAAGAACCGGATCCATGCGATTTAATCAAGTCTGCCCCTGTTAGCTCCGGCGGCCGGGAAATTCCAATGAATTCAAATTTCAACCGGGTCTCTAAACATCACATTATTTACATCTTTCATCTATTATGGTCTTTCAAATAAGATTGTTATAAAATTGCCCCAACTTTGGGCAACAGTAAATCATAAAGTAGGAATATTATTGCATTACAGGAGAAGGGGCCATATCTCATTTAAAACACATAAGCACATAATTTCATAGATGTATATCTGCAGCCAGATATATATCTATGAACAATGAAATTGCCCCAAAATTAAAAGCCTCTGGCTATATATTTGTAAACACAATCAGATCGCAATCCAATAAAGGGGCCCTTTTGAATTAATGTGCATCACATGGTCTTCCGATCATCACATTTAGAACTTTCCTTGTGAGCAGCCCACTGCATCCTCCTGTCTCCATGAAAATTCAGGAGGCTGTGCATGGATTCTCTCCTCTGCTTTGGCTAATGGTATAAATAGGCATTCCTGTTTTCAAGGCAGAAAATTGGGTCATAATTGAGGAATAAAGGATGGAGAGAGGAGAGGGAGGGGAGGGAGAGAGGAAGGAAAGAAGGAAGGAAGGAAGGAAGGAAGGAAGGAAGGAAGGAAGGAAGGAAGGAAGGAAGGGAGGGAGGAAGGAAAGGAGGAAGAGAGGGAGGGAGGGAGGGAGGGGGGGAGAAAGAGAGGTAGGAGGAAAGAAGGAAGGAACTTAAAGAATGAAAGAGAAAAGGAAAGACAGTCACCCTTTGCACCTCCAGAGAGGGAGAGACCTCTACCAATTTCTCATAACTTTCAGCAGAAAACACTTTGCATTTTAAAAAGAAACCATCACCTCACTCATTTTTATGATTCTGATAATGGTAATGGAAGCTATATTCTTAACCAGAAAAGTGCAGTGGTTTTATATGCACATTAAACGGGAAAGACCATTCCTTTAATTTAGATCATTTAAAATAAAACTTGCCAGCAACTACCTTTTAGTTGTAATTCATTCGTCTATTGCAGCTCAGTTTCCATGGGGGAAGCCATGCCTAAGACGCGGGTGCAGGGGAAGTAAGAGAGCCATGCCCTTCCACCAACACAGCCACCACCCCAGGGAAATGAAATGCTCAGTGAGTTTATTGAGGGGCAAACCTGAGTGTCTGGTAAAAGCTGGTAGACAGGAAAGCCTGGCGGCCACCTCTGGTCTACCTAGCATGATGTTTCCAAATGCATTGACACCACTCAGCCTTACACGATTAAAAGCCAACTGGATAAACTAAAAAGAGGACTCATTGTCTTGCATATCCTCCAACTCTGTGGTAGACTAGATTCAGGCATGGCTGGATCCAGGCGCTTCAGCCACATGGTAGGAACCAGTGTGTCTCCACCTCCTGGCTGTTTTCCTCTATGTGGGCTTTGTCCTTGGGATCCCTGTGGTGGCCCTTTACAGGTAAGGTACATGAATGCTGCCCTGCAATTGTGCTCAGAGGAAGCAGAGTCCCTGCCTATTAATCACACCAGAAACAGTGCCAGGGTTTGCACCCGGGCCGCCTGGAGCCATTGCTCACCCCTGAACTGGCCCCAGAGTCCTGGGCAACGGAACACACTGAGCGCCGTGAGCAGGCCTCCTGCGCGTTCTTGGGTTTTAGGACGAGGAGAGCCCCATCCTAGTGACGTGAACAGTGTGAGGAGCGACTGCGCACCTCCCAGTGTGCACAGAGTGACAACCCACTAGTGACAACCCACTGGCGTATAAATCAATTCACAGCCTGAACCTGTGACCCCTGAGGCCACCAGGATCACAGGCATGGCCCCACCCCATTTCTTCTTCTTGGTTCTTTTTTAGCTAAGCGGAGCCCCATTGTTGAAACACGTGTATATTTTTGAGAAAAGACGTCGGGAATCCTTATGGCGGATTCACAGCCCCCACTGGAACCCGAGCGTCCAGAAGGTGTGGCCCAGAGGACTGCCTCTCATCACAGGATGTGGGAAACAAAATGGGCTCTGCCTTCTGCTTCCATTGTGATCTCACCCTTTCCCCAGAATATTGACTTCAATTGTGTAGTAAATACGATGCTTGATCAATGTGGAAACACTCCAGCAATACAAAATCAATACAAAATCCAAACACAGAAGTACAAAAGAACCAAAATCTCACCCCTCAAACGATGGTCATCAGTGTTCGGCGAACGTCATTGTCGGCATTTTTCTCTGTGTTAACACAGATAAAATAATAGAATCTAATGAAAGAAAAAAGAACAGAACCAGTAACATGCCCACGAGTGTTAACATTCAAAAGTACTGGACTCTGTTTCTTGAACTTAATGGAATCAAGAAGAAACTGAAGTAAAATAGGAAGAAGGCTTTCCAGTGGCTTTTCTTCAGTATATGGGATACGACTTCCTTCCTAGGAGATCCGTCTACACTAAGGAAGATGCTGAAGCACACACTGAGTTGGAGCCGGGTTTCAATCAGGTTCGAAGGTCACACTGTGAGCTCCCTGCTGCAGGGAGGAGGGAGTGAGTCTCCTAACCTACCCCTCGGCCACTCTTTTCCTGCTCTGCTGTTGTGCAGCTTCGTGATATTCACATCTCATCTAGTGAGGACAGTTTCAGCACCTGACTATGGTGTCTACCACCTGACCCTGACTCCCTATTCCTGTGTTGCTTTATCCCTGTGTGGTCTAGATTTAAAAGACAAAATAAAGGAGAATGTTCCATCTGGGGGAAGGTTTATTTTCCCTGAACAGCTCACAGGAATTGTAATCTGCAAGTGCATGCATGCTTGTCATTATTTCTGAAACGTTTATCTCCAGAGGAAAATATAACTGGATTTAAAGTTCTTTGAGCAAAGCCAAGCACAGTGGCACACATCCATAATCCCAGCAACTCAGGAGGCTGAGGCAGGAGGATCACAAGTTCCAGGCTGGCTTCAGCAACTTACCAAGACCCTGTCTCAAAATTAAAAAATGAAAAGGGCTGGGGATATAGCTCAGTGGTAAAGCACCCCTGAGCTCAATCCCCAGTGCTATTAAATAAAGTTCTTGGGGCACACCTCTCTTCCCTACCTTCACCCACTTTGAAAGTATTAGTCCCCTGGCATTGAAGATAGCTGGGGAAAGTTGTAAGGTAGCCCTGACATTTTTTTCTGTTATACCTCAAATTTTGTGTTTCTCTTATAAGCTAATAGAATTATTTTCTTCCTCTAGAAAGTCCATATTTTCACAAGCATGCATGTTGGTGTTGTTGTTTCTGAATCACATTTTGCTTTTCAAAAGCCCTGACGTCAGCCAAGTTTTCTTCAGTTATATCACTGAATATTTTTCTGTGTCCTCTGTTCTGGTCTCTTCCTAAAGGAACACCAATTTTTGCCTTATTTCTCACCTTCCTAGCTATTATAAAAAATATTCTACCTTTATAATCATTTCTATGTCAACATATGTTGAAGATTGGAGGTGGTGCTTTTGGATGACACAGAAACTGGAGGGGCATCACTGACACTTGGGGAGGTGAAGGGTCCTCAACATCTCTTGCTACACAGGAGTCTCACCTACTCTGAATGATGCATGTCCTGCTCTGAATGCCACTAAGGCCTCCTACAGTCAGCCTGGCCACTGCGTCCTCTAGGACATTCTCATCACCACGAGTCTGATTTTTATGGATTCTGACGAGGCTTTTCTTTATGTAACGGTTTTCTTTTCCCTTGGTTTTTCCTCGAGTTCTACCAGCTCACTTTTCATCTCCTTATGCTGTCTCATGACTTCTTAAAAAGATTTAGAATATCTTAAAA